>JASMMZ010000007.1:930376-1080661 GCA_038502455.1 Anisogramma anomala
CTTTTCTCCTCTCTACTTTTCCCTTAAATTCCTCAAGTGAGGAGCGAAAGAAATTTAAAGTTATCAACCTCACCTTGTCCCTATATGTAAAAACACCCTTATCCGCGAAGGCCTTATGACGCCGTAAAGGTAACCTTATAAAGCATCTCCACCATTTATATTTCCTAAATATACATGTTTATTTACCTTTAATATTCCTATGAATAAGAAGCATAAAGTGTACTTACTTCGCCTCCTCTAATTCGGTATCGTTAAGGTATACCGAGATGTTTGTTAACGCGAAAATTGTTAAAGCAACGTATCCGGATCCTGGGCCGTTAGTAGATACGCCCTGTGTACCGTATATCTCGTCCGCGGTCGTAGCAAGTTCATTAGCGATTACTACGAAACTGAGGGTCGTTCGACCCGCTATTACTTTCTCTAGCGAACTAATAATGAATATGCCTTCATTCCGTTCATTTTTGGGATATGAGCTGAAGCCGTATTACACTCCCGCCAGCTATATATTAAAGTCGATTTCTTAAATCCTCCTTTTCAACAAAGTAATGTTCAAGGCGTGAGAGAAAGAACTAAGATCGCAAATGATTAAAATAAACCTATTATAATTAGTATTAAATGCTAACCGGTGGACTAAAAAGTCGGTAGCTGTTATTACCGTCTGGAAACAGAACCTATGTATATATTGTATAAGCGAGTTTAACAGCATTATTCATCGTCGTCATAAGGAAGGTAAAAAGGCTACATTCTCGGTGGCGCCGATACTATCGATAGTGGTAATGACGATAACGTTAGTAGAAATGGAGAGCATGACAGGGAGTATCGTGGAGACGCGACGGCGTCGTTCTTTCCCTCTACTTTGAGTAGTAATTAGTTACCCCTTACGGCTGCACCGGCGCGCCCGGCTATATTATAGTACGCTGCACAGTAATCTTATCACTTTTCATAAAAACAATTTGTCATAATTGACGAATGTAGCTTAAATTGCACAAAACATCAAGGGGGAAAACGTTAAAAGCGGTACGATAACGCAAATTTAAAAAGAAAAGGTTAAAGAGAAAAATGACACAGGAGGGCCGAAAGGCCTATAATAAAATGAAGTAATATATTAGGAGCGGTGCGAAATAGTAAAATTAAATAGTGGCAAACTCTTAAAGCCGGTGTAAATATAAGCTGTATACCATGGTACAAATTGGGGAGCAATGTGGATAGTAAGCTTCGAACTACTTCAAATCGGTAACAGTATTATATTAGCTTATTTGGGTCCTAAAACCTTTTCAACAATCCCGATCAATAATGTGCTTATCGATATTAGTATTTCCAATACTCTGTTCTGGATAGCCTCAGTTATTACATCCATTAAGATATAATTCTCATCGATTAACCTCGTTTCCTCCATTTTCCGACGTTTATATGATTCTTATAAAGATATAATATCGATTATTCAATATTCTTCGTTTATAATACCCGGTTCAACCAGAAATTTATAAAGAAAAAAAATCAGTAGATATAACGAAAAGGATAAGACGTAAATTAAGGTGAAAAATAATTATCAGAACCGTTATTACTACAATAATACCCGAATCGAAAATTTCAACTATATTATCGATTGACAAGGATAAAACGCTTCGTGTAACTCACTAACACTTGATAAATAATTAATAAAAAATGTTTTCACAAAGAGTAAAGTTATTTCGGGCCAGTATTTCGTCACCGAAAACTAAAACTAAATCTATTTACGAAATGAAGTCGTTAGTATCAACGAAGGAGCCATTCGTATAAACAAACAGCATAGTAATATGTGTATTGAACAGTACAAATTACGAACCACGATTTAAATTATATGTTTATTATAAAAGGACTTTTTTTAACGTTTTGTATTCATCGTTTAACAGGGCGGTTTAGCATGACGTAGCAACCGAAAAGTTAAATATTGCATTGGATTGAGTAACTAAAACAACCTAAACGACACGTACGGGTTAGCATTTAGATTGGTCGGTCTGTTTTGCGTTATTCAAAACGACAAAAACGACTTTGTTCAACTATCCCTTTTGTGTAAAGCCTAAAACACCGCATTAAAAAGTAATAATGGCGCTATTGAAGTCGATTATATAGTCTTCCCCCAGGTATGTTTTAGGTTTCGCATTTAGGTGGGATTTTCAAAATCACTCTTTTTAATGCAGAAAACGACGCTTTATATAAAGTTAATAATTCGTCAGTCTATATTCCCATTAGTAAAAAGCCCTTAAAACAGGCTGTTAATACTATTAGTTACGAGTCGAATATCAAATTCATTATCCCAAGTCATTTCATATAGTATCTTTAATAAATGTTATACAAGTTAATATTAACTTTAGTTAGGCCGTAAAGAGGTTATTTAATACGTAACATCGTTTTAAATAGGTATTATGTCTTAAAATTCATAGTTATATCAGCTTAAATACGTCGTTTAAGCTGTTTCTTAAACTGGGGGTATGCTTCGATAATGTTACGAAATTCAATAGATAAGTCGTGAAATATATTAAGAGAAACTACAAATATATAACTTAAATTGTAAATAGCCTGTTATAAAGTAAGCGATTAGGTTATAATATCCTTCTTAACGTCTTCGTTATCGTCTTTTACAATTAAGAAGGTATTTTTTGATTTTTTTCTGGTTTTATCCTTTACTTCGTAAATGAAGAGAATATAATTTTTTTTGTAAGCGTCGTAAATCATCGGGTTAAACTCTTTAAAGGGAAATACGCCTTGGTCGATTGAAGTAAAACTTTCTATTTAGATAAATTATTTAAAGGGTGTATTAAATTACGGAATAATACTGTCGTAACAAAGATTTAAATTATATTCACAGTTTGTTATCTTATTTCACGTGATAAAAAAGCTTGCTAAAAAGGTTTAAGTGCGTTTTTCAATCTTTAAGCTAAAAGGACGGCCTCGCCGACGAGATACTAATGGGGTTAATATAAGCAGATTCGTTTCGTTTAATGGAAACGATTTGGAAATTCGATTTGGGTGGTGGATTAAAATTAGGAGTGTTTTGAATTCGTCGTTTTAATGGGTGTCTCGTCGGTTCTTTTAGTCGCATTACGGTTTTAGGCCGTTTTTATCCATTTATCTTTTATAATTTTGTATTATCGTTCAACAAAACAAACTCGTACCATCAAACAGGTCGACGAATATATTATAACCTCTAAACCAGATAATCCTCGAAGGTTCAGTTTATTCGTCCTTAGTTTTTTAAACCCAAAATTTAAATTACAATAATAAATCTAAACCGCCTGCTTTACGTAGGCCATGACTTATTGCCAGCGCTCTGAAAATGTCGTTTTTATCCCGTAAGAATCGTAACTTTGCTATAACTTTCGCTTTAGTACCCGCCTTTATACCTTTATTAACCACAGTACATAATCTGAAAAAAATCTCAGGTAAATACTAGAAATAATAAGCGTAGGTTTAAGCCTATTCGGGTCAGAAGTTTTATAAATGGCATTAACTATTATCTGTAAAATTCATTCCTGGGAGCTGATACCCCTTAGCTTTTTTAATAACACCATATATATCTTAAAATGATTTATTATATTGTTTACACCTAGCAATATCCTATAGTTCTTTTAATAGTATTTATTTCTATTCGTTGCCGGAAATTCTAACCCTAATACAATACTTCGTAAAGTCGAAAGTTATAAAAGCGTTGTAAGGAATTCAGTAAGAAGGTCCTTTATAAACGTTTAAATCACAGTAAGCGAAAACGTCCTATATAAACTTTATAGCTTAGAATAATGTCACGATGTCAAAAACGTAAAGGACTGGTTAACTGTGAATATATATAATATTAGAAGTTACCTCGTAGTTAAAATCCATGTCGTTTTAAAATCGAAACTTTAACTACCGTAAAGCTTGTAAATGTAATTAACATTTATGGCAAAACGTTTGGATAACTTTAAATACATTCTTTTCTCAATCCCTATTACCTACGACGTAAATCTGTCGTAAAAGGCGTTATACAACCAGGTATACGAGTCGGCGATATAATATCCGTAATTCCGATTGCGTCAAATAAATATACTTAATTATATGTGTTTCGGAGAAAAATTCTAAGTGGCCAAATTTCAGTTAAAACGGTACAGATACGTTATCCGAGGTGCGGATAAGCCAAGTTGTTGTTTTCCGGACCTTAACCGCAACTTTATTGATAATAGTTAATAAAAACAGGAATAGTATTTTGAAGTTTATTATATAATACTTAACCGGTTTTCATCGCGTATTTACAACGACCGTTCCAAATAACGACGTTTTGTCCTTACCAAATAGGACTTTCGAGTGTTTTCCTATTCAGTTCATTTAAAATTTTGGAAACTTCGCAAAGAACGCGTCGAATGTTCTTTTTCCGGCCGTTAAAATGTTCGCTATACCAGGGTTATTCATAAAAACCTAAAACAGGTTGCCATAATTGTTTGAAAAATTAAATTGTAACAATATATAGGCGGTAAACACTCTGTGTACGTTGTTCCGGCCCGTAAGATACAGAAAGGAAGCGTCTTGTAAGCCTGTTATAAAGCTCTAAGCAGTCTTTTCATATTAGGTTATTAAGTAAACATTATCACCCTTGAGGATTTCTCTTCCAGAAAGGTATTTGTAGGGATAATTGTTAAAATTATCATTTAAGTTTTCGTATTCGGTTACATTTATTGTAAAAGGGGCTTTTATCTAGTTTTTCAATGTGCAATCGGCTTAAAACTATCGTTTAGTCCGAATCTTCTAGTAAACAGAGTGTTTAGTAAACTAACAGCCGATCTTACCGCATATAATATAACGATTTTACAAGCCTATAAAACTCCTCATACTTTTTTATATATACTGCTATAGCCGCGGTGCGTTTTGTCTCTGACTGTAAAATAATTTTCGATCATAACTTCCCTATCCCTTATTTTCAAGGCCTCCTCTTTGATATCTCCTTTTTTTTGTAATTGAATTTAAAGCGGTCACTTTATTTAGAGTATACTTAAAAACTTCAATCCAAAACGTGGTAATTTTTTTCCAGAGAGGTTTACTTTGAGAATTTCACCTTCACCTTTTGTTTTATAGGCTATAAATATTAATCCGAAACTCGACTGTCGGCGTATAAAAGTTTTAAATGTTATTTTCAAACTTATACAAAAAGCCTCTAAGTCTTTTTCAGATTTAAATAATATTAGGTTGAAATCTAAGTTTCGACATGCTTTTATTACTACTTAGATACAAAATTTATCACCCTTATATTCCTGTCCAAGAGCTTCTTAACACTTTCTAAACTTAGTTAATAAACCGGTATGGCCTTCTTATAGGTGTTTATCGGCGTTTTCATATTAATCTTTGGCTAATCCCCAGGTTATACTAATCAAATACCTATATTAAATTCGCAATCAATTTCCATATTAAAGTGTAATTATAGGGGGCTTTAATATTTTACAAACGTATCCACTTACATGAAGTAGTATATATAACATTCTTTGACTTACCAAAATAATATACCGGGCAAAATAACGTAAGATTTAGATAATTCGATATCAAATCTTTTATATAGATTAAGTATACCTCGTGTTTTGTTATCGAATATATTATATAGTTTACCATTATAGTTTTCGTCCTTATCTCAACCTTTAACGACGTTTAAAATCTTTTGATGGTCGTTCTTATTCGTAGGCAAGCGGTGGAATGGGAAATTATGATAGGGGTCGTAATTAGAAGGTATTAATTTATAAAGTACCTATTATTGTTTTACACCGTTTATTGATTCTTAAAATGGTGCGTTTGCGCTATTTGTGCTGCGATTTTAGTAACTATACTAAATATTAACGGTATCCGGGGTACGTTCTTATCTTAGTCTTGATTTGAAACTGTATTAAGAGGAGGGTTCTTATTCAACCCTAGTTGTAGATAATCGCTACGGTATTTCCTTTTCTTCCATCGATTCCTCTAGCTCCGTTTCTATTTCGCTGCGGGCGTTAGCCTTACTAATCGCCTTATCTATATCTGTGAAGACTTTTATCTTTTCTAGTCCGTCATCTTAAATAGGCGTTCTTGGCGTTTCTTTAGTTAATATTCCTTTACAAACTTCACTTCCATCACTTTATCGTTTATCCACTTTAACATTTACATAAGTTGAGCATTACTAATAGGGAATTTGTAATACGGTTACCATTTTCACCGGTCGTATTAATATATTTGATTGGTAATCGTTTTCTCAATATTCTTAAAATTGTACCATCGACTATACACCATATGTCCGTCGTCTAGTCCATAAAATCCTCTTTAAAATAATCGAAATAGTCATGTTTCTTCAATTTCGCCGTGACAATAATTGAAAATTATGTTAATAACATATATATTTGCTGCATATAGGTCTAAATTCTTAGCTGGTACTTTGATTTTATTATATTTTAAGTTGGTGTCTAAATGTTTTAAAATATTACAACGAAAAGACGTATGCGTAGAAAAGGTATTTTATATATTCGTTAGATTTAACCAGATCAATTACTAGAAAAGCTATTTAATACGTAGAGTGGATAGTATGTATATACCGATGATACTTGGAGCGGTGCATATTGGTGGTTTCGCTTCGTAGTTGGATTTAAGAACCTTTGGATTTCAAAGTTCAAGGTAATTTATTCACAAAACAGCAAATTCAAAACGAATAAACTCAATGAAACGGTTAGTGTCAAGTTAAAAATGTTGACAAGTACAAATAAGAATTAAAAAGAACACGTTAAAAATAGAACCATATGCTAGTACGATATTATAAATTAATTCTATTAATGTTTATCAGCGCTATTATATCCAAAAGATTAGGAAACCTTAAACATCGCAAGTATTAAACTAAAAACACATAAGGCGAACGTGGAAAGATGAATAGAGCAGACGTAAAAAAAAAAAAATGTGGATGTAGGGGGTGTATGTTATATAATCCGATATGTCGATTGTAGTTCGCGTTTTGCTAAGCGGTTCGGATTGTTATATTGTAACCGCTCCTGGTAGTTGCGGACGGTTTTGGTATTGCAGTCCTATCCGCTTTTAGATTTATGAAACGGCGTGAATATTGTATTCGTAACGGCTTTTAGGTTTCGTAAGCAGTTTAAATACGGTATTTGAATCGAGTGGATCATAACAAAAGGTTTCGAAACTTAGTTATCTTGGCTTACGTAGCCTAATACGTAATACAACGCTTTCCAAAAAGTGTTCGGGTACTTTTAAAGCGCTAATACAAGTTAACGGTTAACGTAATGGGGATTTTCAGTAAATAGGGCACCAACTAGTTATTAATAGCATACTAAAAGTAATTCTTTTTAAAGTTACTTAAAATCTTACAATCTTATTACGCTTCGAGTTTCATGAAGCTCCCACGTAATTCTAAACTCCAGTATAATTCTTATAAGGCGTAGTACTAAATCATAAAAATCTGGGGCCTTTACAATACCCAGCTATATGCATTTAACTTGAATTTGTATATTCTTCACTTAACTATTTAAAGTCGAACTAATTAGCTACTAATCAGTATCAGTAACATTCTTTATCACGTGAATGTAAACGAAAAGAAATTTGAAATATTGATATTATAGTAAAAGATAAATAGTTCAGTCGGAAGTAACATTCCAGAGAATGCACGCTATGGATAGAAAGTTATATACCTCTCTTCCAGGAAGTGGTCCTTCTGCCATGCGCTCTGGAATACCCATTCCGAACCGCTCCACATGCGATGCACTTTGCACCTTGCAATAATGCAGACTGCAGCGTGACACATTATCGTGCAATCTGCCGAAATATACTTTGCAATATAATGAGCTGCCACTTAGCCTATATCTACTAGCTGTGGGGGGATTTAGTAATATCCACGGTATTTATTAATTTCGTCATTTATACAGAATTTGTTTCAAACTTTTAATTATATAGCTTTTAATCAGTATTAAACAATGGAAATATAATTATTATCGGTAATAACCAATTGTGTATAAACTACGGCTACCAGGTAAAATTTTATATGATCGGAATAATGTTTCTTCGTTTTAATTAAAATAATACGTACGCAGGCCGAAAATTTGATTCAACACATCCCCTAAATTACTGAATTCGTATAAATCGCAATAACGGTTACATAACAACGTATAAACGAAGCCGCTAATAAATAACTCTTTTTTTTCAGAACGATTTTTGGTTAACGAAAGACGTTTAACTTTTTTTTCAAAAACCATAAGTCGGATGAATTTTTCCAAAAGTTCAAGTAACTTTATAATAAGTACCGTGTAACTCATGCAATCGACTTCTATGTTATCAAAATCGACATATCAGACGGGAAATACTTTTGATTTTATATAGATTCATTCGTTTAAGTCATTTTACATTAGCTCCTCAACTAATTAACTCAAAATTTTCTTTCATTAACAACGAAGGTGAAACAAAACCGAAATACTACATTGAAAGGATATTAAGAACCCGTAATACACTTGAAATCGGATATACTCAGCTTAATATTCCATGAAACGGCTGATTTTACTTGAATAAATAATCTACATACACCTAATATAAAATCCGTTTTGAAACCTTTGCAATATCGTAGTATTCAACATTTTCGAATTACGTTATGAATTAGTTGAATATAACGACGGGTCCTTACTCCCAGCTCGTAAAAGAGTTTGATATTTTATAATTTATATTATAAAAGGGAACGGTATATAAGCCGTTACCTTATGGGTATCAAATAAAGTATAGGATTAATAAAAATTAAGACACGACGAAAACTACTCGAATATATTTTTGAAATATTCGTCCTAATTCTTATTCACCAATTCATTACCTGTTTGAACTAGTTTGTAAAGATTTTCGTTTATACGGATCAACTTCGAGTTAATGCGTTCGGAAACTTCGACAAGCTTTCAAGTCGTTTTTAACAACTCTCTCTAGCTGCTCATTAACTATATTTTTCGTGTTATCCGCTTATTATTAAAGAATTACTTAAACAACTCTCTTTTCTTTTATAAATTATACATCCCATTAGCCACCAGAACGTATCGAGCTAGTGGGTATAAAGACCGTCCTACCTCAGGTATCCACCTCTCGTTGTGTGATACACCGAACTTTCATAGCCTTTTTGATAACGATTTCCTAGGCTTATACGTCTTTTACCCGCTTGTTAATATTTAAAACGCGGTTTACGAAAACTACGATTTTCCCCGATCCTAAAAATAGATCTTAAATAAGCCTTGGACAATTAATTAAGAATCTTATTTATATTAGAACTGAAATGTAAAAGCGTATAAACCTAAACACCATTACGACTTGTAATATTAACGAAGAAAAATAGATACCGATTACCAGTATCTTGCTATTTGATAACAACTTTCTCGCGGCTATATAAACATCTTACCTTCGGTCTCCTTATAAAAGTTCTTTGGGTCATAGGTTATTAAATAAAAATTTTGAAAGTATATTTACTTACGAGTTTTGTTAGGGTACATCCTTGCAGAGCATAAGGTCGTAAATTTTACATTAATCAATCGCGACCAAGCAATTCCCGAACAAAGCCAAATAACGTATTTTATAACTTCGTCCATCTTTGTAACCAATAAAATATTTATTATACGAAAAGACCTCGAAGGCAAATATAAAAAAACTATTAAAATTGGACTTTAATACCAATATTAAAATACAAATTGTGCTGTAAAAGAAGGGTGAAAGGTGAAAAACTTCTTTTTAAAAATCTGAAATCTATAAATTATTTATTTTGGGAGAGCTTTAGGGCGCCTTTTACCTAAGGAAAAATCGTTTGCCTTAAAACTTTTCTCACAACACCACGACGTTTTAAACGGCTTCGAAACGACGCAATTGCCAACCTTCGTACTTTCAGCACGTCGGAACCGCTACGTAGGAACGAATGAAAACAGATAGAGTGGGAGGGGGTTCGAAATATCTTTAAAGGTAATATTACAAGCTAGTGCCTAGCTAGTATTACCAGGGATCCAACCCTGTTAGTTTTACAACTTCTAACGATTCTTTGGTTTAGGGAGGAAGCTACATTGGAATACGCTTCCACATGCTATATGTCCGGGTTATACCATTTTCCCAGCTCTACAGTAGTTCCCTAGCATGGACTTCTCCTTTATCTATTCATCGAGGATAATAGAAATAATCCGACCACATTGAGCGACAAATCTGGTCTCGGTCCCTTTACACCATTAATCATTATATTCGAGATATTATTAACTTAAATAAACGAATTAAATTAACATTTTACCGTGAAATACAATTATTTACGCTTTCGCGTATCCCTACGTATTTACGACAAATTAATGACGGTAAACGTGAATCGAGTGGACTATATTGTAACTTTAGCTAAGTACTGCGAGCTTGCCGACGAATCAAATTCCTTAAACTTAAAGCGACGTTTTGGTCGTTAACCAGCGGGACTCATACAGGTATAACGATTAAATAAAGATATAGTTATAACGGAAATCCATACCTTTTAGGTATCCTCGTCAAGGGGTCGTAATAATCGCGTCCAGTTCATTTAACAAACCCGATTAATACGAACTTAAAACAAAAAATTTAAGGTAACGTAAATAATGGCGAAGAAACACCGAACTAAGCCAGTTACGGGGCATTACCTATATTATGGTTCGACAGATCACTATTAACGTAATTATAAACTCCGCTCAGCATTACCTCTAACGAAGGTATATACGATCAAAGTCAAAGAAGTAAATAAAGGTTTTCCACTAATGGCGACAGTAGAAACCTAGGTTTTAGATATAATGTCATTTAGGGTTTATAAAGCTATAACAGCGAAATGATAGAATAAAGTAAATACGAATATGATTTAAGTAAAATACATATAAACGAGGATTAATGTCTCATGTTTATGCTTTTTAATAATGATTACTTTCTAAATATCCAAGTCTATTCTAACTGTGATTATTATTATTTTATAAATGAGACTTTAATATAATAGTCCAAGATAAAGTCAATTCAGCTATTTT
Organism: Anisogramma anomala; assembly: GCA_038502455.1. NCBI lineage: Eukaryota > Fungi > Ascomycota > Sordariomycetes > Diaporthales > Gnomoniaceae > Anisogramma > Anisogramma anomala. Next base: position 941,380 of record JASMMZ010000007.1, read on the forward strand.
TTTTTCGAGGTGTAGGTATAATATTAGGTTGACTACAAAATACGCGTATCACCCAAATAATCAAGTGTCTTATAAATATTAATAAATTGTAGAGCCCGATATTCTCATATATTATTCCTGGAATAACGCGGGATTTTAATGTTGGAATACCTCGAATACGATATAAAAAATTAATTTTAATCACTGACGGTAAGCGTTTAACGATTTATAAGCGTAAATGATTGGTTATTGATACAGTAATAATACTTCTTAGGTTGTGGGATATATATAACGTTACAAAAATGGTTAGTATCGGTTTGGTTACGCGTTTGTAACGGATAATATTAAGTATGGGCGATGAATTGTAGACAACCTTTCTTATCAATTTTTATGAAATAATGCGAATTTTATAGACTACGGATCCAACTTTTATTGAAAGAAAAATTGGTTACGTTTACCACCGGAATTCGTAAAATTATGCAATCTATCTAATAAGGATAAAGTTACAAGTTTACCCTTATATAAAGAAAACCCCGATTACCATATTTATATCAAACCAAACAAAAATGAATCTTTATTGAAACGATGTCAAGGACTATTATACTCGATATTACGAAATTAACTTTTCGAACTTGAAAGTTAAGATATAAAAAAAATAAATTAAGGTTTAATTAGAGTAATTGACTCATCAGCCGTAGTGCCGGTAATATTGATTTTGAAATTAAAAGGAGAATCAAAGTTTTATCTTGATTACAATATATTAAATGAAATTCCCAAGCAAAATCGTTTTCTTTTACCATTCATTACGGAAACCCTATGCGCGTTATCGAAGTCAACATAACTTACGAAGTTGGATGTTAGAACGACCTTTTACTGTATCCGGTGTTATGGACTCAGGCTATTGGCCATTGAGAGTATAGTTTACGTAACTGTGCATGTAACGGGATATGCTGTACCCAGTCTGGGCCTAGTCCTAGTGCAAATCGAGTACGGTCCGCGTACGGCACATATAAAGGTACATAACGGGCTTAGTACTGGTTATACCTATAGGTCTTACAAGATACCCTACGGTAGCCTTTTTTTATTTTTCGATATAACTTAATAATGACCTTTTTTTGGTACATATTTGGATTACCGTTATGAGTTAAATTTTAACACACTGATAAAGGTTTTTTTAAGCAATATTACCTATAATTAAGGAATCCATAACAAACGTAAATAATTTTATGTTATATTTTAACGTTATAGGGGAGGATATCTCGTCGGCGAATACCTAGTCTTCCACTTTTATAAATATACCTTTTGCCCCTTCAAAGCCATCTAAAACCGATATTTCTCGTTTATAAAATACCGTTAGCTATATCGCATATATTATGAAGAAATCATAATAGCCGGATAAATCGACTTTAACCATCGACTTTACGTCCGACTTCGCGTAAGTTTTAACTAGAATATAATAATTCGAGGCCAACTTAACGGCGACTTATATTAGTTTTTCACTTGTTTAGGTAGGCCAAAACGATATTACTTACCTTAATTCGACAAATTTGCTTTTTTATAGAGGGCGACGCACAGAACGATTGAATTTATATGGAAAGAGAATAAGATATAGATTAATAAAGATCGGTATACAATTTATTCGGTACAGGGTCTTATACGGCGGCTGTAAAACAAATTGTTATAACGTATTTCGAAGCCGGAGGATACGAGTATTTATAAAATATAGGCAAATTCATCGATTATATTAAATCCGTCCTTAATGACCTTTACCACCCAAACAAAGCACTGATAGAATTAAATGGATTGGTTATAAACGATAAACACCTGTAAGTATTATTTTCTATTAGGTTCTAAATACTCTTCTGTTAAATAGGCCGATTTAATTGGGTTTCTGCTATAGAATATATTTACTTACACTTTCACTTATCGAGACGTATTCGCGACAAATTTAATCAGATAATGGTTAACCTGGTAAATTATATCATAGCTTTAAAAAAGGAATACAAGTTTGCCAAAGAATTGGAATCTTTAAATTTAAAGCGACGTTTTGGTTATCAATTAGCGAAACCTATAGAAGTTTAACAGCTGCATAAAAATTTGATTACAACGGAGGTATATACCTTATAGGTATCTTCGTTAAAAATTCGTCAAAACTATAGTAAATTATTTCGATATCGTGGTTGATCATTCCAACAAACCTATTCAGTATGCGTTTATGTCGGTAAGGTCTCAAGTCTATAATATTCACGTAAAAATAAGGTCTTTGAAGAGTAATCATAATGATTGGTAGTTGTAGTATAAAGTAAGACGATTTAAGAAGAACCATCCAGAGGTATACGTCACAGGTGAGGGCTTATAAGCCCTCCACCCAAAGCGTATCACTCTGGAATACTGTTTCTAGACCGATCCACGCATTCCATCCGTTTGGAATATCTATTTCAAACTAATCCATATATAATACATTTTATATCTTACAAGAATGTAGCCTAAAGCGTGACACGTTGTCGTATACCCTATAGGAGTGTGTCCTACAATATAGTGTATTGCTACTTAGATTATATATACTATTTATAAGGATATATTGTGATATCCACACAGATAATCTTTTATTTCTTCCTTGTATGCTCCATACTTAAAGCTTAGAAGTAATAGTATTGTTTGTAATATCAATTACAATAAGTCTATATTAGTAGTTTCCGTAATAATAATATTATTTCTGTTCTAATCGCAAAAAGTCTAAATTAACAGTTCCCATAGTAATAGTGTTGTTTCCGTATTAATCGTAAAAGGTCTAAATTAGCTAGTTCGGCAAGGATGAGAAAAGTTTGACCGAGGTGGTATTTTAAATTCGGCTAAGATTAGCAAAGTCTAGCCGAGGTAGTGTTTGTAGTTCTGGCCTAGTTGATATAGTTAAATAGGGGCGATATAATTCGTAATAACGTTTTTTCGTGGTTAAAAAGTGTAATTACATTGGTATTATAAGGGTTGATTGCGTAAGGGTCATTACGAAAAGGTAATTACGTAATGATATCTTGGATGAATATAAAAAGATATATCGTTATCGTTTTAGGTAAAACTTCTTTTATTCTTCTTTTAAAGGCACGTAATCTATATAAATACAAGTGCCTTATTTCACTTTAATCTTTATTCCCTTTAACCAAACCAAGTTGTATTTCCATTTTCTTTTATTTCCCCTAACTAAAATAAACCATTTGAATAGATAGGTTATTTAATTAATACCTATAGCTAACTTTTCCTTTGTTTAGATAACGCGTAAAAACCGAATTTTAAGGCACCGTTTGACACACAAGCGGCGGCGCGTTGCTGCCGCCCCCGCCGCCACTACTATTACCTCTATCACCACCACGAATAGTAATAACCCATCCCCCTCCAACGACATCTCCTTTATTATTGCTTCACCGCTAGCTTTTACCACCCCACCCACCTTCACGCCGCCAAACCTTATTATACGTAAAGACCATCTTACATCAAAAACGTATCTTAACGTAATTAAGCTAAGGTACATATATTCTAATCTCTGTTTATATGTTTTTTACTCCCTCTTTTTCTAAATAAGGAATAGGAGGTGGATTTCCTTCGCCGCCTCAAACTTCATATCGTTAAGGTACGTTGAAAGGTCTTTTCAACGCGTTAAACGTTAAAACGGCGTATCGAGGTCCATAGACTTAAGCCGTTAATCGATACGCCTTACGTGTTGTATATTGCGTCAGAAGACGCAGGTAAGTCTATTAGCGATTATTATGAAAAAGTGGGCTATTAAACTCATTACTACCGTTACGAACGTACTAATAACTCGTATGCCCCCGTTGCGTTAGTCTTAGGGCCGTAAGCCAAAGTCGTGTTACGCGTCCGCCAGCTTTTTAATAAGTTTTATCCGAATTTCAAAAGTATCGTTTAATAAAAGAAATACTGTTTGAGGCGATATAAAAACAAAATCGTCGTTAATAACTAAAATACACCGATAATAATTAGTAATAGATGTTACACGGAAAATTAGGGAAACGGTAGCCGTTATCACTGCCTAGAAACGAGGACTACATATTTACTATATAGGCGAGTTCGACGACGTTATCGTACGTCGTCGTAAAAAGTGTAATCCCTACCTTAAACCTTTCCCTAAAGGTATAACTAATAAGGTATAGGGTTATATCCTCGTTAAAGTTAATAACATCGTTAGCGGTAATAGTGATAACATTAATACAAAGGGGGAGGATGACGGGAAGGACTGTAAGGACGCAACGGCGTCGCTCTTTCCCATTAATAATAATAAATACCCCTGGGACCGATCCGGCGTACCCGGTTATAATATAATACGTTATACAGTAATATGAGAGCATTTTATAAAATAATGAAATAAAGTAATAAACGTAATATAACCCGTAAATAAAAAAGATAACATGCTAAATTTAACGCGATATTACAAAATTAAATACAAATTGAAATTGAAATAGGGGATCGGTGTGAATAGTTGTGTTTAATGAAGGTAAAATCTACGAACGATACGAATAGGCCATTTAAATAAAGGTAAAACGTAGATCGGTGTTAAGAGTGTAAAACAGGTCGAATTAAATTAACCGAAAGGTTGCTAGGTAATTTATTAACATCATAAAACTTTTTGGTTACCCTAATAAATATTGTACTTGTCGATATAAATGTTTTCAAGGCTCCTTTCGGTTTAATTTCAGTTATCGTATTTATTAAGTTGGGTGTTCCGTTAGTCCACCTTGTTTCCACGATTTTACGAAATTTATATGATTCGAGTAAGTTAATATAATCCATTATCAAACGCTTTTGATTTATAATACCCAATATGACAAGGTATTTGTAAAGCGAAAAGGAATTAGTATATACGATAAAATAGATAGAGGGTAATTTAAAATTAAAATATGATCCGGATCGTTATTATTATAGTAATAATCAAATATTTTTTTTTCAATATGTTATGAATTTTAGAAGCCAGGAAGTTTCGCATAACCTCTTTAAATTTTGTAAAATTTTATTAAATAATGTTTTTCTCAAAGCATAAAGCTGTTCCGGACGGGTATTTAATTACCGAGAATAAATACGAAGTCGATTTGAAAACAGTAGTCTTTGATATTAACGAAAAATCCGTTTGTAGAGATAAATAGATTTACATTACTAATATTTCACGGTAAAAATTATAAGTCGCGTTTTAAATTATATATCTACCGCGAAAGGAATTTATTAAGCGTTTTATACGTCTCGTTCGTTGGGTCTGTTTAGTTATACCTTTGGTTATATTATAAAAATAACTTAAGCGCCGCTTAAACGATAATATTTGTAATCATCGGCTTGTTTTACTTTATTTTAAGTTATAGGAACAACTTAGTTTAACTACCCTTTTTACGTAAGATTTAAAATGCCGTTCCGAAATATAATCGTGGTATTATTAAAATCGATTATATTATCTTTTGTCAAAAACGTTTTAGGTTTAGCGGTCAAATCGGCCTTAAAAGGTTTTGTTTTTTAAAACACGGAAAACGAGAGGTAATATAGCATTGATTTGTCGTCCGTTTATATACCCGTCAATATAAAACCCTTCGAATAGGTTATTAATATTAATAGATACGAGTTAAAGGTAAAATTAATCATTTTAAGTCGTTTTTTATAAAGTTTTTGGTAAGTATTATATCCGTAAACACCCGTTTCTACTAGACCATAAAGTGGATTAATAATATCCACAATCGTACTAAGTAGGTAATATTACCTAAAGTTTTTAGATATATAGGCGTAAATCCGTCGTTTTAGCTATTCCATAAATTAGATGTAAACCTACGTAATATTTTGAAGTTTAACATATAGGTTATATAGATTACTAAAGAAGTGAGTGAACGTATAAATTAGGCGATAATTAGCCCATTGTTATATGGGTGATTAAGTTATGATATCCTTTTTAAGTTTATCTTTATATCCTTTTATATTTATGCGGGTTTTTTCGTAAGGTTTTTCGGCTTTATCCTTAACCTTATAATTGAAGCGGTTTGGAAAATTCCTATAGGTATCGTAAATAACTAGTTAAAACGTTTGAAGTAAAATACATTTTGGTTAATAAAGGCTAAGATTTCCGTTTCATTAAATTATACTAATAGGGTACATCAAGTGGTTGTAATACCTTTACGACGAAGCTTTAGGCTAAGTTCGTAATTTATTATATTTTAATACGAAAGAAAAAAGTCTGTAACAAAGTTTTTGTGGCGTTTTTTTAGTTTTTGAGCCGAAAAGACGTCCTCAACATCGAGGTTTTTCCGGGCTCAATACAGATGAACTGATTTTATTTAATGTAATTGGGTTGAATCGCGTTGTAAGGGTAAGACCAAAGCTAAGTTCGGTTCAAATTCGTTGTTTGGAGTAATATTTTTTATGCGGTTTTATTGGTTTTACGGTTTCAGTTCATTTTATTTTATCTTTATCTTATATTATCGTACCATTATTTAGTGAAAAGGACTTGTTTCTATTGGTAAGTTCACTAGTATATAATAGCCTTCACATTTAGTATGAGCACTTTCTTTACGTAGTCTAAGCCAGTAATATGTAAAAAGGAAGTATATTACAAACTGTCAAAGATACGTTGAGAGTTTTCATCGTCATAGGTTAACAGGTGAATATCGTTTTATTTAAAGTCTTCTTTTCCAAATATATTATCATAAAAGTATAAGTCATAACTGTAATATATATTTTTGTATCAAGTCATGTATGTTTCAAAATTATACTCGGCTTCAAATTGTCGTTTAATCCGAATTTTCTCGTAAACGCAGTGGTTTATGAACTAGTAGCTGATTTTGCAGTATATGATATAATGCTTTTGCAAACCTATAAGGCTTTGTATATCTTTTCGCAAATATTACTATAATTTCAGTACGTTTCTTTTTTTTCCGAACGATTATCTTTATATATTATTACCAGTATTTCTTTCTTTAATACCTATGCTTTAGGCATTTGTTTTTCCTCAGGTAAACCTTTAGTCTTCAGTACAGAACGTGGTAAATTATCTCAGCGAAATCTGCTTTAGTAATTTCAATATCGCCTTTACTTTTATCAGTTATAGATACTAATCCAAAGCTTGTTTATCGAAGTATAAAAGTTTCAAACAATGTTTTTAAGCTTATATAAAAAACCTTTAAATCCTTTTCGAATTTATTAAATACAAGGTTAAAATCTGGGGTTTTAATACAAGTTATTATTACTATCTAAATAAATAGTTTGTCACCTTTGTATTTCTATCTAAAAGCTAATTGGAACTTTCGAAACTCTGCGAATAGGGTGATAAGGATTACTTATAGGTTTTTAACGGCGTTTCTTTATTGTTTTTCATGTATTCCCATATTATATCGGTTTAGTTTCTACCGTAAAGTTTATAGTTCATTACCGTATCGAAATGAGTTTGAAACGGTTATAGCACTTCGTGAATATATCCTCCTACGTAAAGTCGTATATATACTATATTTTAACTTATCCAAAAAGTTTACCGGAAAAAATAAAAGAAAATTAGAAAATATTAATATCCAGTTTTTGACGCGTGTTAAATATAACGTATATCTTATCATTAAATACGTCGTATAGCTTACCGCTATAATTACTATCCCTATCTTATAGCCCAATCAAATTAGTTAAATTTATACAGTCGTTTTTATTCATAGGATAGCGGTATAATAGGAAGTCTCGATAATGGTTATAGTTTATAAATATCGGTTTATAAGGTACGTAATAACGTTTTACACCGTTCTTTAATTTCAAGGTAGGTTTATTATCTATATCCTAACCGATATTTTAATAGTATATCGGCTTATTTCCGGTGTTTCGACCGTTTCCGCCGTAGCCGATCGAGTGGGTTTTAATATTCGGGAAGTGGTTGTGTATTCGGCTTAATTTCAAAGTTTATGCTGGCGTAGGAGTGTATTAACTTATATGGAAAATAAAAATTATAGTCGTTTTTTTTTTCCTTGGAGTTTTTATTTCTAAATTAGGAGACAAGTACATGAATAGGTCATCTTACGCCTCGTCTTCGTCGTTTCAACAATAGTTTTTTCTACACTATAAAGTAATATTCTTTTACAAATTCCGTTAGGTACAAGTCTTTATCGTGTCAGTCCAATACGTCGACTAATTATGCTATTTTGAATAGAGCCTTCATAAGGCGGATATTCCAGCTTCCTAGGGTATTAATTACTCTAATTTATAGTTGGATCCGTAATGCTTTGGCAATGGCAGGATTTACTATATGTCACATATCCAACATCCAGTTGGAAATTATTTCATAAAAATTATCCATTAAGGTAATTCATTAGGCTTTTTCTTTCTAGTAATGGAACGTAACGGTCAAAATTTATATATTTGCTGTTTATAGGTTGAAATCCTTAACTGGCGAATCGATGGTGTTATCCTGAAGTCCTAGGTCGATTTTTTATATCATAACCTTCCTAAATCCCATCTTTTAAACCAAAAGATCGAAGTTGGCGTTGGCTTCCTCCAATAATATTTGTTTTAAATCCATGAATATAGGTGTTTGTGAGTGGTTTCTATATATATTAGGCATATTGAAGCGGTCCAAGTAAGTGATTCCGAGCCTTAATAAAGTTTTGGATACGTTCATGTTTGAACGCTTAAGGTAATACATCCTACAAACAGCAAATATAAAAAAAATAAAGTAATGAAAGTAGTCAAAATAATGTTCACTAATATTCGATAATATAAATAAAGAAATTGAAGTAGTTAAAGAAAATGTTTACTAATATTTATCAATATAAATAAATTTTGAACTGTAATTAGAGCGTAATTATAAGCTAGTTAAGCATTTAAAATTGATTTTATTAATGCTTGGTAACGCCATGTTAGAAAAAAAGCTATAAAAACCTTAAACATTATAAAAACTAAATCTAAAACACGTAAAGCGAGCGGAGAAAATCAAATAAAGTAAAGGAAGTGTAAGGTGAATAGGGAAAATAAAGGGTGTGATTATAGGGAGGTACGTTATATAATCAGGTGTTTGGTAATCGGTCTGGATTTTGGTGTCGTAACCGAGCTTGGTAAAGTAATCGGTTTTATTATTTGGTGTGAAACCGATCTTGGTAAGGCGATCGGTATAAATTGTAGGAAATCGGATTGGTCCTAGAAAAGGGTTGCAAAACTTAGTGGTTTTTGTTTACGTAACCTGATACGTAATAAGAAGTTTTCCAAAAAGTGCATGGATACGTTAAAGCGCTAAACAAGGGTTGATAATATCGTATTACAGTTATTCTTTTTCAAGTTACTTAGTCTTTATAGTATTTATACACGTCGGCGTATAATTTTTGTAAAGGCAAAGTTTTGAAATACAAACAGTTAGGACCGCTACAACCTCCCGTTATAGGTATTTAACGTATATTTATCTCTTGTTTCCTAAGGTATCTATGGTTGACTGAGTCGGCCACTCGTTAGTATTGGTAAACTCCTAAACCCAGTATATTAACGTAAACATAAGTTCTTTAAAAAGCAATCAAAAAGATTCGTAATTATAGTATAAAGTAAAACAATTCAAGAATAATCATCTAAAGGTATACGCCACAAGTGATGGCTTATAAGCTCTCCAACCAGAGCGTATCACTCTGGAATACTTCTTCTAAACCAATCCACGCATTGCAGTCGGTCTGGAATAGCCATTCCAGACCGATCTATGCATGATGCATTTTGTGTCTTGCAAGTGTGCAGCCTACAGCGTAACACGTTATCGTGCATCCTATGGGAGTGCACCCTGCAATACAGTGAACTACTACTTAGCCTATGTATACTATCTATGAGGATATATAGTAATATCTATAAGTTAAAACCAATAACGTAACTTGATATAGCTAACGGTAAAAGAATGCTAAACTAAACTCCTTATGAGGCGTTGGGTAAGTAATAATTTATCGAACTATTATTAACGTAGTTACAAACTCTGCTCGGTATTGCCTCTGAAGTAAACATATACGGTTCAAATCGAAAAAGTATGTAAAGGTTTTCTATTAACGGTGACGTAAGAAGTTTAACTCCTAAATATAGTTTTATTTAAGGGTCACATAACCTTAACTATGTAGTTAGAAAGTCGAATGAAAAGGAATTGAATTTAATTTAAATACGCATAAACGAGGATATATTTCTCATTCTTCTATTTTTTGTCAACATTTATTTTTTAAATACCTAAATCGATTTTTGTTGTGATTTTTATTCTATTTAAAACGCGACATATCTATAACGGTTAAAAATAAAAACCGATTCAGTTATTGCATCTTTGAAATCTTGGTAAGAAATTGAGGTTATGGAAAAATACGTGTATTACCCAAATAGCTAAGTTTCGTATGAATATTAATAAATAATTGACCTCGATATTCAAATATTTTTTTCCTGGAATAATACGGGATATAATGTTTGAGGATATTTTGGATATGTTGGAATAGTATTACATGCAGTGCAGTAAGTCAACTTAAGTTGCAGTAAATTTGACTGTAATGCAAGTGTATTGCTCTGTGTGGAGACTTATCGCATTGGGTGTAAGTCGAGTACAGTATCCTACACTTCACTCTAGGGCACGTGCCAAGCAATTGGCCATACAAATTACAGTGCATACTGGCTATCAGTCTGCCAAACCTAGAACAATACATTCACCATCTGACTACTGAAATACTACTATTACTTCGACCAATCGAATTGATAACATTGCAATGTATAAGGCTTACCAACACTGATTAGTGCTTATTAGTTTAAGCATAAATAAGCTAAGTAAATGAAGAAGCTACTTTCCTGTCACTCCATAAGTTAAACAACCGCTGGGGTAAAGGAAAGGTTCTTACAAAAGGCCTTTATTAGTACTACGCCAGTCTTTCAACGGCAGGAAAACAAAGAAGACTTTTGGATTGCGTCAGTCTTCTAACGGCAATCTAGAAGTTAGCAACGGTATCGCTATTAAAAACACTTAGAAATCTTCACCAGATTTTTCTTAAAGACGTTAAGATTGACTGTCAGAAGTCACAAAGTTCGGCAAAGTGGCAAATGGCTAAATCAGTACTACTACGGGTACTACTACTACAAGAAAGACGACTAAGTCCTACGGCCTACAATAAATAACCTTCGCCATTCTATACCAACAACAACCTCCGAACTTACCTTTTACATCAAATCTTTTCCCTCACTTAACTATTTTTAACTCCCTACATCACCTCAATCATTATTTAATTGCTCTAAACAAAAACAACAAGTCGCTAAATTACCACGCGACCTTACGCTAAGTTACCAAGTCGCCAAGTTCTCACGCGACTTCACGACGAACAACTTTGGAACATGGACATTAATAAGACCTCCACTAAAAGTTACTTAACCAATTAAGTTAGTCAATACATCCTCGAATCTGACGTCTGTGAAGAGTTCGGCCACGATGCCTGCGCTTTCCAAGATTTCGCAAGTTCTTCAACCACTAAACACTAGGAATATGAAAGATAATCCAGCATACGGTTAAAGCCAAGTTAAAAAAAGAGGTTATATGCCGTGGTATCTACATTTCTAAGAAAGCTCTACTGGGACTGGCGAAAACCTTTTTCAAACTGGTTTAGCAAAAAAACTGTCCTTAAAAACCGGATCCTTAAAACCTCCGAGGAAGAAGAAAAAGCGTTAGGAGATACTAATGCCTACATACACGCTTTATAAAATCTCAACCCCCTCTTTAACTAAATTAAACCTCTTTATGTACTAGCGATAAGAAACCTGTTAACCTGCTCAAAAATTCAATACCTCTACATAATAACGCGGAGTAAGCTTTTGGCTGCAATAAAGCACGAAAAGTAACGGCCGCCAACGCGGCCGAAGGTATTGACGTTGGCGCTTTACACCATTCAATTAAACAAGATCGTCAGGCCACCTAAAACCTTTAAGTATGCATCGTCTATTAGCAATTTAATCGCCAAAGCCTTGAAAAACCATCACCTTTCAGATTTACCTACGTAAAAAAGCCCACCATAGGTTCTACCATAGGACTTTACCCCTCGGACCATGCGACTGGAAATTACCCACAGTACCGTACCTCGGAACCTGCAAGGCCTAAACCGCCAGGGAAAACCACCCACAGCTAAGACGATTATCGCGACCTCCATCCAAAACCTGTCAAAATGGTTAATATTAACTACAAACTTTTTACGGACTTCTCCAAAATCTTAATTAATGTAAAAAAGAAGAACGGGAAGTCGTACAACCTCTTCGAAATTAAGATAATGCCCTTTTTAAATATCTACAATTGGATAAAGGTCCCTGTTTTTAGTTTTCACTTACTATTTCTCCAAACTCTAACAAAACACGCCAAAAACTATTACTTAACCATCCAAACTAACGCCATTAAGTTTCGCAAAATTTATGATAACAAAAAAGGCCATTTAGGGTATGACGTCTACCTCGCACAATACCATACAAACTGGATCACCAAAAAGTAAACTATAGTAATATCAAAATGGAAAAAGAAGGAATTACCAATAAACGTCCTCAATCAAATACTTAAAAAATTGATATTATACCAAAAATTAATAGGAAAAGCCCACACTAGTGAAACCACACTTGCAAACAGGTAAGGGCAATAATCACCGACGTTAATGAGTTCAAATACGCCCTATAACGTCTAAATACCACTTGCGAAGGCTTCTTCAACCAGTTACTCTTTTCGCTTACCACCGTAATGACATGCATACCAAACTCGCTCAATATGTACTCCCAAGCCGACAACTTCCTTAATATAAATGAAAACAACTATACGAAGGTTAATTACGTTGACTGCAAATATAGGCGCTTATAACATCTAATATTTAAACTACTAGCCCCGAATTTAAGGAAATAACCACGTTAATGCTAATAAAATTTAGGCGGATCTCTTGACTAAAAGTATTATCAACGTAATAGTAGCAAAGATATTAAATTTATAACAAGTGTAACTACTAGTTAACTCAGAACTCTCCCGCCGAACGTAATAATAACAAAGCAATATATTACGCTCAATACCTTATTACTTCGTCACAAGACTATTTGAATGAAATCTTAAACCTTCAATTCGATAAGCCAATTAATGTGGCCAACGCTCCTAAATGGATTGGATGATACGCAAACACTACACCTGGTACGGCGGCCCAATAATAAGCCGACCACGCCTTTTTATATCATTTAGGTAAAAAAGACCTTTATTTTTACTCTACCCAAACCCCTAACCCCTTATAAACTTTCAACTTCCGCGGTCGTTACGTGAACCATACGTTTTAGAGTATTATATTAGATCTAGAGTAAATAGGTTACTTCATCGGAGGCTACTTGTAATATAAAACGAGACGGAGGAAAAGTACTACAGCTATTGAAATTAATCGTCACAATATGAGTAGGGCTAAAGATAACTTTAACTTGGGCGAATAACTATCGTTAAAAGAAAAAACGGTAATTCAAACTATCCTAAAAACGATTACGTTTTATATTCTTAAGTATGTTACCATTTTCTTACTTTACTTTAAATATATAAAGGCCCTCAGTATTAACGTTGACATTAACGTAAACGAACTGGTTAAAAACGGCTAAAAGTTTACACTTAATATTAAGTAAGGGTACCTGAAGTTTTTTGTTTAAGGTTCGGAAACATTAGTATTCAACCTAAAAAAAGCCGGATATAGGTTGAACATACCTTCGTTTTAACCACCAAACTATTAACAGGCTATACAAAGTCCTAGAATCCACAAGATATAATGATATAAGATATTTTGTTTGAAAAGCTATTAAAAGGCTATTCGATTATTGCCACACGTATACCCAAGCCCGTCGAATATTTTAATTTACACTATAAACGATAAAAACTTGAACTATGAAATATTCATTCTTATATTTTACTTGAATAAAAAACCCATTTTTCATATCGTGAGCTTAGCAACTTATTTTTATGGAGATAAGTTTTTAAAGTCCCTTTCGGCTAAGGATACGCGAAAAAATTCAAAATGTTGCAAATTAATACGTACCTAGGCTTACCTAACGTCGTCGTCCATGATATTAATACTAACTTTAGGACGTAAAATATTCAAAAATATTCTAAATTATGGGTATCCAATATAAAAATATATTTGTAAAAGCCCATCAAAGCATTGAAAAGGTTAAAAAAGCAAACGACCTAATTCTCCAAATGTATAATATCTTTATGTTAAAAAACTAAAAGCTTTACGAATCCAAAAGAATGCCTAAAAATAACAATAAAAAGTCTTAACGACACCGTGTACCCTAACGACTTAATGTTAACTCTCCAAGTCTTTAAAGTATACCTACGCCTAACTAATAAATATCTGCTCTTGGCAAGTTCTTAAAAACGTACTACGGCCTATAACAAAACCCTAAAGGAAATGCGAAAAAAATCGGCACGCCACAATATTGATGAAGCCTTTCACACCAAAGACGACCTATTATCAATCGATATACCTACTTTACCATTATCAAGTAAAGTCCTACTGTGGCAGGAGCCGGACAAATGGGCTTACTCATATAAAATATTAAGTATTACAAACTTTAAAGTATTTATTAAAATTACTAACGGTTTTATATCCATTTGAGTCACCACTACCCGTTATTAACAAACCAATAAAATGCCGCCGGTGCGGCCGAACTCCGAAAAAGGAAAACTTCAAAGAGGAGGAATACATACCAGGCCGTATTTACAATACTACTAAAATAAGTAAAAAATAAAAGGATAACAAAAACCTAATATTAAGGCTCTGAGTATAAGGGATTATGTAAACCTCCGATAATCCCTTTAAAGAAAGTGATAAGGTCGAAGTTAACAGCTTACTAATTCGAAAAGTTGTATAATTCGTACCAAAAACTAATTTTACCCTTTGAAACCCAAACGTTACGATCTTTAAGTCGAGGATTATTTACAAGGTTAAAGGCAAGATTACTAGGCGCCCGTACGAAAATCACGTCTAATCGATTAAAGATACAAGAATAAAAGAAAAACATAAATCTTTATACAATCGCCCAGGATTTAGAGAATTAACCAACGGTTAATAATCGCTTTAATAACAAATTTTTTAATCAAAACTAAAGGCAAGTTTACGTTGAATAGCCTTAATATAACGTAAACCTATACGTAATCAACTAAGGATTTAAAAAGGATTATAATATTGAAACTATCATATAAACTTCATACTATTTATACTTTAGGCACATTAATACAATATATTAAACCATTATACCATTTATTTAAAGCAGGCGTCTACTGATTTCCAAACTACCAATCGCACTTTTAATCCCAGCTAACAATAAAGTTTTTAACATACGATCTGTACTTACTAGTAGCGTAAGAAAAGGACTGCGGCATAATAGGTATGTAGATTAATGATGACATTTTCATTGAGTCAAATAGCTTTATAACATTGAAACAGAAAAAGATTAAAGATCTCAAGTTTTAAAATTATAAACCGATAATAATAATAACGAAAAAAATTAACTTAACTTTAATAAAACGTTAATTCGTATACTCAATATTAATGTCGACTATGGCTTCCACCAAAAAGGCTAGAACACTGTTTTATCCACAATTAACAAAAGCAGAGAATCCAAGGCTTAACGGTACTTGGAACAACGTACTTGAGATAACTATATTACTACCTTATGCCAATCTGAAGCTTTTTACAATCTACCCATTACTATATAAGCATAAACACGAACGGATAAAGACTTTGACCGGCTAGAAAAAAAGTTTAGATAATAAATGCGGAGTTTGGACCGCTGGATTAATATAATACTAATCGATATTTCTAAGCCCATGCTAATAATATTTATATATGGGTCTTTTACAAGTAACATAGACTCAGCTCTATAAATCGGCTTCCTCATAACCCTCTTTGAATATGATAAACGGAAAGATCAATTTAGAATTATTGGTAATCTAAGTTACTAATATTCTATTTAGTGTAAAAAAATTACACAAAGCGTGCTAACATCGGAGGTCTATAGTATAATAGAGGGCTTTAACATAGGCATGGCACTATAAGAGACCGTTAACCTTATCACTAAGCAGCTGTGAATTTTCCCTATCCCGGTAATAAGTTAAACCGACTCAAGGAGCCTTTTCGAACGCCTTTTAAAACTCTGAACCACCAGTAAAGAGCGCCTTAAAATTGATGTAAAAACACTCCGTAAAGCTTACAAAGGGAGGAAAATCGAGGAGTTCCAATAAATCAACGGCAAAGATGACCCCGCAAATGCTATAACAAAGGTGACACCAAATAAGTTCCTAAAAAGGTTTTTAAATAGCAATAGGCTAACTATACGTATTAACAGCTACGTTAACAGGTCGCCCGCAAAGCCTAAATCATTTAATGACAGATAGGGATATTCTAACAAATACGAAAACTACCAGGGGATTGATAATGATAATATGTTTAAGTAGTATAGTAAAAGTAGAGGCTTACAAAAGGTTGTGACGAAAGATTTTTTTGGAGGAATTGATAAACTCGCACCTCGGAACGGCGGTGCAATTAAGGACAAATGGGGTTTAATTTGCATGCAATTAGATGCAATACAATATAAAAGTCAATTGGAATTGACAGGGAGTACGAGGCTGCTATTAAGAGTTAACCGGAAAAGATTATTTAGATACACTAGCGTATGCGTACAAACTAAAAAATCGCCAGTATTGGAATAATATTACATGAAGTGCAGTCGGTTGAATTTATTTACGGTAAAGTTAACTATACTATAAGTGTATTGCTTTGTGTAGAGACTTGCCGCATTGGGTGTAAGTTGAATGCAGTACGCTACACTTCACTTTAGGGCATGGGCCAAGCAATTGGCTATACAAATTACAGTGCAGACCAGCTAGTGGTCTGCTAAATCTAGAACAATACATCTACTATCTAACCACGCAATACTATTGTTACTTCGACCAATCGAATCGACAACGTTGCAACGTCTAAGTCCTAGCAACAGGATACGATATTAATAGGTGACCTTAAACGCTAAAGTTAATCATTGGGTAATTTATAATTCAGGAGGTTTAGGTATCGACGCGATAATAATATGCCTAAAGTCGAAAGTTTTACGGGGTATAATAAAATCGGTTTTTATTGGTTTGGCAAAACGTTTGTACCAGAAGGTATAAAGTTTCGGAGATTAATTCCGTTTATCTTGTGCCATAAGTCTTTTATGAAATAATACCAATCTTGGAAACGATAGTGATAATTATTATTAAAAAAAATAGATTCATTACGTTTTCTATTAAAGTCGAAAAAAATTCGCGAGTTATTTAATAAGGGTAAAGTAATATCCTTACCTCTATATAGGGAAAAATTCGACTATTATTTTTACATTAAACTAAATGAATATATATTTTTATTCAAACAACCTTAAGGATTACTCTACTTAATACTACGGTACTAAGTTCATATTTTCGGCGATAGGTTATGGAATTCATGAATAAGGTATTAGTAGTCCTTAGACATTGAACCGATGTCGATTCGATTGGTTTTTGAAGTAACAGTAGTATGTTATTGGTCAGATAGTGAATGTATTGTTCTAGGTTTGGCAGACCGCTAGGTGGTCTGCACTGTAATTCATATAGATTATTAGCTTTTCCCTTAATATGTAGATGTAGAATATATTAATTCAGGAGTCCCAATTTTTCTTTCGCTACTCGATCTTTCTATTTAACCGTTTGAAGTTTTTATCTATTGGTTCCTATGATTACGCGGCGATGAAAAGGTTGTACGAAGGTATCAGTTAATATAGAGTAACAATATAATTGCCTCAGGTACGTTATTCCAAATCCCTTTAAGCTCTAGCCTCGTCAGATTTGTTGATTGTTGCAAAAACAGTAGTTTAGCCCTTTGAATAAAAGATTAATCCGGTACTAATATTAAATATACAAAATAGCGATCTATTAAAGTTAAGTTTGTTGTTTTCTGTCAACATTGTTATTGGATTGTCATTCCAGAACTTGAAGCCCTTAATCGTTTGCTATTCTAATACCTCAAAGCCAACTGTTCCGACGAAAAGGGTATCGTCAGTTTACATACCTACTATACTGATGTCATTTTCTTACGTTACCAGTAAGTTTAGGTCGTGTATTAAAAGCTTTATCGCTAACCGAGATTTAGAATGCGATTAGTAGGTTATAAACTAGTAGACACCTGTTTTAGATAGTCAATGCAATTGTTTAATATACCGCATTACCGTTTTTGAAAGGTAGATGACACGTAAATCGTGTGGTAGTTCCAGCAATACAATCCTTTATAAATCCGTTACTAACTACATATAAGCTTACGTAATATCACGGCTATTGAATATAAATATGCCTTTAAGCCTAACTAATTAACATATTACTAAAGTAACCACCAAACGTTAAATAATTTTTTAAATCGTTAACACTTGTATAAGATTCAGTCCTTGCCTTTATCGGCATATCCTTAAGAGATTAGTCTTGATTTTTTGTACAACCACCCTATGGTTTTACCCTGAACCTCTTAGTTAATACTTGACTTAAAGATCGTGATGTTCGGATCTTAAAGGTTAAAATTAGTCTTCGACACGAGTTATACAACTCCTCGAATTAATAGGCTGTCGATCTCGACTCTATCGCTTTCTTCAAATGGTTTGCCGAAAGTCTCAATAATCTCTTATTCTCTAAGCTTCCAATATCTAACATAAGGATATTATACGCTTGATGAAGTAGGGTGTATGCTTTCTTAATCTTCCCAATACTCTAGTAGGCTTTTATAATTATCTATTTGCACTAGATATCTATTATCTTAACATCCTTTTAAAATTCCGCCGCCGAAAAGTTAATACTAACATTGTAAACAACAACGTTGGGTAAACATAGGTACGTATCAATCTACAATATCCTTAACTTTTCTCACATATCCTTTGCTGAAAAGGACTTTAGGGACTTAGTTTCGTAAAAATAGGATGCAAAGTTAAAGACGTAAAGGACAGGCTTGTTATTTGAGTAAAATACATTAATAAAGATCTCGTATTTAAAGTCCTTGTCGTTTTTCAATGTAAACTTAAATCTTCGGGGATCTTAGGCATGTATTTGGAAATGGTAATATAGCCTTGTAATGACTTTTAAGGTAAATTATTTCACATCGTCATGCCTTACAGATTTTAGGACTTCATATAGTCAGTCAACAGCTAGGTGGTTTAAACTCTGGTATAGTTAACGTATCTACGGCTCCGTCAGGTCTAACCCCACTGCTTCCGATCCTTAAAGATAAAACCATAAGTACTCCTACTTAAAGGGGAATAGAAACCTTAGGCCGTTTTTAACTAATTAGTTTACGTTAATTTTAACGTTAACACCAAAAGTATTGATATCCTCCAAGTAAAGTACAAAAGTTGTAGGAAACTCAAGATTGTAAAATGTAATCGCTCCTACAATAGTTTCAACTACCGTTATCTTTAATGATAATTATTCGCATGGGCTAAAACAAATTTTGGCTTTGTTCATATCATAACGGTCAATCTTAGTGGCTATAATGTTTTCCCTTCGCAGTGCCATATACTGCGAATAGCTTTTTGTTAAGTACCTTGCTGCCATTATGTTTGGCATAATACCTGAAAACGGGTAATTTTCATAACGATCGCGAAGGTAAAAAGTATGTAAGTTGTTTAGGGCTTAGTTAGGGCGAATGTAAGGGTTTTCCCCACCTTAGCGGTATAAAAAGGCGTAGTCGGCTAATTACTTGGCCGCCAAACAAGGATTAATGTATTTCTGCTACTTAATTTACTTCAAATCGTTTACGACGTTAATTTATTTATCGCTTTGAACGTCTATGATTCGATCTAAATAATCATATTCCGAAGTAGTAGGGTACTGGACGTGGTATATTTCTTTCCTATTATTATATTCAACGGAAGGGTGCTAATTTAACTAACAATCAGACTTACCATAAATTCAATATCTCTTCTTACTATTATGACGGTAATACTTACAATCAACTAGCCCGCCTGAATCTTATTAGCGCTGGCGTAGTTACTACCTCCAAGCTAAGGTTAAGGTCTATAGGATAAGCCTTAAGCGTTATGGGCGCCCGTACTTGCGATCGACATAATTAACCACCGCAAGGTCTCCTTTATCCACATTAAAAAAGTTGCTTATTTGGAAGTATATACCAAGCAATTTTAGTATACGTTCTATCATGGTGATAATAGAGGAGCGTAACTGGTTAAAAAAACTTTCACAAGTAGCATTTGGACATTATACAGCGTATTCAAACTTACTAACGCCTGTAACCGTTGTCTCTACCTGCTAATGAAGTATATCTTGGCTAGCGAAACACTTTCCCATCGCATTTTGAAACATTATTGACGTGTTAAAAATTTAATTAAAGACGTCTATTGGTAATTCCTCCTTTTTCTTAATTGTTATTATTATAGTTTACTTTGTGGTAGCTCACTTTGTATGGTATTACTTAAGGTGAACGTTGTATTCAAAATAACCCTTTCTACCATCATAAATTTCGCAAAACATGATAACGCTAGTTAGAAAGGTTAAGTAATAGTCCTTAGCGTAACCTTTAAGGATTCTAGGAAATAGTAAATGAAAACCAAAAGATAGGATCTATATTTACTTTCAGATATTTAAAAGGGGTATTATCTTTGTGTTGCGGAAGTTATAAGGCTTTTCATCGTACTTCTTCATATTATCTCAGATCATCGCGAAATCTGTCATGAGCTTATAATTAATGTTAACCATCTTGATTAGTTTTGAAGAAAGATCGCATTAATTGTCCCAACTTTAAATCATGTTTTCTTATAGTTTAAGCTTTTGGATTTCCAAAGTAAGGTGTTGGCGGTAATTGCCAGTCGCCTGGCTCGAAGGATAAAGTCATATAATAGGAAATATAGTAGGTTTACGCGCGTAGGCAAATCTAAAGAGGGAATATTTTTAAGGGTTTTAACGATTTGATTGCTAAGAGACGATAGTTACTTAAAGGTTTTAGAAGGCTTAACGATTTTTTTTAGTTAACTGGTAAAAAGTATTAATATTAATGCCTTTAGACGTGTTATCAACCGTTGCTTTACGTGTCCTACCACCGCTAAAGGCATACTTCTCGTTATTACATAAAGTTACTAAATTACCGAATAGGTTAATAGGTTTTTTATCCTTTATGCGTAAAGAGACTTAACTTAACTAATGGTAGGTTAGGAATCACCTAAAACGTATATATAGGCGTTGTTAGTCCTTAATACCTTTCCCTTTTTCATATAAGACTTAAGGATTAGGATCTTAAAAGCGTTTATTAAGCTGCGTTAAGTCGAAAAAGGTTTCTGCCAACTGAGTAAGACCATTTTCTGAACAAGTAAATCCCTTGTAATCTAAGTTTAGCCTTTAATTTGGATTTAATACCTTTTTAAATCTTCTTCTACATGTTTTGGGTTCAATCTCTGAAAAGGTTACGAAAGTTTCGAAAGGCTCGGTCACCGCGGTTAAATTCTTTACCTTCGTCTTACTTAATGATATAGTAGCTGACGTAATAATCAGGTGCTTTTTCGTTAAGTCTTTATCGATATCTTATCCTTACAGGGTTTTTATCGTAGTCTTTCATAAAAATAGATCTTAGGGTGTTAATTCTCAATTGAGATTTTGGGGTAGGTGTTATCTTAAAGTTTAAGCTTGTATAGAGCGAGAGGCTTGTTCATTTTGGGTGTAAAAGATTTGGTGTTTTGGCGTAAAGTCGCGTGGGAACTTAGCGACTTGGAGGCTTGGCGTGAGCTCACGCGACGTGGCTTTCTCGGCGCGACTTGGTGTTTTCGCTTAGAGTAGCGAACTGGACAATTGAGGTGATGTAAGGAGTAAAAAAAGTAAAGTATAGGCAAATGTTTAGTGTAGAGGGTAAGATTTAAGGTCGTTGTTGGTAATCAAGGGCGAAGGTTGTTTATTATGGTTATTTGACGTAAGAACTTAGTTTTTTTGGCAATAATAGTACCCATGATAGTACTAACTTAGCTGTTTGCCAACTCTCCGAAATTTAAGACTTTTGACAGTCAATTTTAACGTTTTTCTTTAAAAAGAATCAATAAAGATTTTTTTGGTGTTTTCAGTAACTATACCGTCGCTACCTTTGGTTTGCCGTAAAGACTGGCGTAGCCCAAAGTTCTTCCTTATATCTTACTGTTGAGATTGACATAGTAGTAAGGGCCCTTCATTAGAATCTTTCTTTTACCCTAGCCATCGTTTGACGTAAAATGTAACCTGAAAGTAGCCTTTTCTTTTACTTAGTTTATTTGTGCTTCACCAAATAGGAAATCAAACACTGAATAGTATTGGTAGGCCTTAAATGTTGCAACGTTGTCGATTCGATTGGTTTTCGAAGTAACAGTATTATTGCATTGGTCAGATGTGTAATGATCACACTAAATACCCATGAGTAAATAGAAGGTGTCAGGGGGGTTATATTAGCATTAAGGTAGCAGAGGTAACAAAGGTGCAATATCAAGAAGATGTTTATTCGTGCTGTAGAATGATCACTAGCCGTTAGGCTATTCAACTGTGTAGACTGAATACTTAGATTGACAACTAAAGAGATATGAAGGAAATACTATCTATGTGGTGATGACTGTGTCCTTATATATCCGTGCCTTCATACCATCTTCAGTACTGGGCCGCTGAAGTCGATGTCGCTTCCTTCGGTCCTAATGTTGTCGACTGGACCCGGTCCTGTCAGTCCAAACCCTAACCCTGGGTGCTTACCTAAGAGAGATCCCTGGCCTGATGTGTTGGACATCAGGCTTCTGATAGCGCAGCAGACCGTTGGCTTATTCCACGTCCTGCAGTTTGTCCTTGGGTTATAACAAGATGGTAAATGTATTGTTTTAGGTTTGGCAGACCGCTAGCCGGTTTGCACTGTAATTTGTATGGCCAATTGCTTGACCCATGCCCTAGAGTGAAGTGAAGCATACTGCACTCAACTTATACCCAATGCGGTAAGTCCGTACAAAGCAATACAATCAACTTGCAGTACAGTCAACTTTACTTACAGTAAATTTGACCTATAGAACTGCATGTAGTACTATTCCAACATAAAAGTTAAATTCGAATAAGCTTTTTATTGGTCGCAGCACTTATATTACTAATTTTTAAATTAGGGAAATGATAACGGTTTTATATATATTATCGAATATTTAAATAATTACCAAATGATATCTTTCTACCTTCACTCTAATTAAAGAAACCCTATATACCTTATCGAAGTCGACGTGACTTACGAGGTTGGATATCCGAACGGCTTTTTATAGTATCTGGGTTGTATACGAATAGGAGAAATTAACGGCGTTTCTTACGTGGTTTGGCCTATTCAAATAATTTGTTACCACTGATCAATCGATATGAACACCGGAGACTTTTAAATAATACATTAATGACATAATCACGGATATTATGGATATTTTTACTACGATTTACCCCCAGAACCTTTTAATTTTTTTTTCCGGTACTAAATAGGATTATATGATCGAAGTTCGCGTAAGTTATAACTGCTTTCATAATATAGAGCTAAATCTGAATCTTAAAAAGTATAACTTCGTAATTAAATAGGTAAAATACTTGGGTTTTATTATAATAGTTGGGTTAGGCATCCAGATCGATCCCTCAAAAGTCTAGATAATATCTGAATGTAATTTACCACGTATTATTCGAGAGATTCGAAGTTTTTTAGGTTTCAGTACCCTTTATCGTAATTTTTTCAGTATTTTTTCTGATTCAAGTCATTATCGTATCCGATCAATAAAATGAGAAGTTCTTTAAGCTTCAATAAAACGGAAGAGACACGTATTTTAAATATTTAAAAATTCTTTTATTATGGCCACGATTTCAATATATTGGGACTTAGATCGGCTAACGGTGATGAAAACCGACTACTCGGGAACGGCGTTAGGATGGTGCTTATCTTAATGGGAGAAAGATAACATCCTGAAGCTAATGACTTATTTTTCCGCGAGATTAACGGATATGAAACGTAATTATACTATTTACGATAGGGAACTCTTGGCGGTGGGATCCTATTTAAAAGCATAGTTTTTAAATTACGTAGTTTTCGCAACTCGTTCACGATTTTAACAGATTCCATGAATTTGGAATATGTTTTTTTTT
Organism: Anisogramma anomala; assembly: GCA_038502455.1. Classification (NCBI taxonomy): domain Eukaryota; kingdom Fungi; phylum Ascomycota; class Sordariomycetes; order Diaporthales; family Gnomoniaceae; genus Anisogramma; species Anisogramma anomala. The sequence goes on from JASMMZ010000007.1 coordinate 965,507, forward strand.
TCGCGTTTAATTTCGAAGCGTCTGGTTGAATAAGGTAAAATCCTTGAGCGTTTTGAACATAAATTATGTTATAAGCTCGTAATTTAGAGAAATCGTCCAGATGCATTAAGCCATAGATTATAAGATAAGTTCGAAATGAAAATCCGCCGTCCGCCAGTTTTCTAACACATTTCCATCATTATATTTGACGTAATAATAATACATTTATATATTAAGAAAACGTATATTATAGCGTTTAATACGGATAAATTTATTAAAACGAAAGTTCAATTAATGGATTACAATAATATACAACTTATAGGTGGCCCAAAGATTTTCTAAAAGTCGACGGGGGTGGAATTTCCCCAACTTCGACCCGCATTTGCGTCGTTATTTAAAATAACGCTAGGAGATTTGAATACGCTAGATCCGGTAATACCGCCGCGAACCCGACTCACATTAAACCCGTTAACCTTGTTAACGTCGAATAACCTCCTTATTTTTTGACCGGATATCTTCTTGAATTGATATAATCAAAAAGTGACGAACAACCCGTTATATAAAGTTGGTTAATTAACTGTTTCTGGAAATATTGAACGCTTATTGGTTAAGGCAAAATAATCTGTATGTACCTCGGATTACGAAATAAATTCGCGGAGAACTTTACCTTACCGTAATAGCTTATAATTATCGAGTATAAAATTATTCACAACGAAAATTTTATGATAAACATATTATTCGTTTATTATAAATGATTAGGGGAAAACATTTTATTTCGGTTTTTTACACGTGATTACTATTAAAAGACAATACGGGTACACAGTCGACGACCATATTGAATATATACGAAATAGAATAAAACGAAACCTCTTCCAACCTTACGATAAAATTTTCTTTAACCCTTCCCTACCCTGAATCAGTATCAAATATATATTTTGGTCAATTCAATAATCGACTTACCCTCTATTTATAGTGGTATCTAATATTTATTCATTATTATGGACTGTTATTTCAAATTTATATATCTCGAGTGTTGGTTGGCCTTAGATGTTACAACTTTATCGATTAGATTGGTTGAAGTAACAGTAGTATTTCGTGGTCAGATGGTGGATGTATTGTTTTAGGTTTGGCAGACCGCTAGCCGGCCTGCACTGTAATTTGTATGGCTAAGTGTTTGGCCTATCCCATAGAGTAAAATGTAACGTACTACACTCGACCTACATCCAATGCGGGAAGTCTCTACAAAGCAATACACTTGTAATACAGTTAACTTTACTACAAGTAAAGTTGACCTACTACATTGCATGTAATATTATTACAACACTGGCGGCTTTTTTGTTTGTACACGCAAGCTAGTATAGCTAACTAATTCTTTCCAGTTAGCGTTAAACCGAGGCCTCGTCCCCCCTATCAATTCCCATTGACTTCCATACTACATTGTACCCAATTGTATGTAAATTGACTCTATTAAGACTTAATTGCACCAATACTCCGAGGTCCAAATTTATCCACTTCCACAAACGATTTTTCCATCACAAACTTTCGCAATTTTAATTGTGCCACTCAAACATGTCTCTATCATGAATCCCCTAGTAGTTTTCCAATCTGATAGCACCTTTACGTGATTTGAGCTTTCTGAGCGGTTTATTTACGTATCCCTTCATACGTATGGTTAACTTGTTGTTATCTACATATCTTTTTAAGAATTTATTTAGTGTAGCGTTTGTAATAGTATTTTTAAGATTATCTTTGTTATCAATTTATCGGAATTCCTCAATCTACCTCCCTTTGTAGGCTTTGCGAAGTGTCATTACGTCAATTATCGAACGCTTTTTACTAGTGGCTCTGAGCTTTAAAAAACATCCGAAAAAGATTCTTAAATAGATACAGATTACCACCAGAATAAAGGGAATCTTTAGCTACCTAGTAATAAGGTTAATGGTTTTCTATAACTTTATATCTAAGTTAAAGCCCCCTATTATTCCGTAAACCTCCGAAGTTAATACGTTTCGTATAATTTTTTTTATTTAATGGAAGTTTAGTTCATTTGATTTCCAACAATACTAAACTGGATTTTCCGCTTATTTTCGTTAACAAGGGTTATTAGAAATCTGATCTTTAAAGACAAGTTAGTGTTTTTTCTAAAAATACCGTTTGTAAAGATTATTAGTTTAGCCTTTAAGAGGTCGATTGGCACTATATTAATCCCACGGTCCAAGTTTCGCATTTACTACTTCAATCTCTTATTTAGTCGATAAAAGTTTTTATCCATTGATATTTGTGTTTATGCCGCAATAGATAGGTTATATAAGGCTTTCGATTGGCATAAGATGGAAATATAGCTACCCCTTACACGCTATTTCAAATACCGTTCAACTTTAACCTTATTAGTTTTATCGATTATAGTAGAAATAACGCCTTAGCACTTTTAACGTAAGCTTAAACCGGCATAAATATTAAGCATACGGATTAATCATTTATTAAAGTAAGTTGATCATTTTCTATTAACATTGCTACTGGCTTGAAATTTCAAAACTTAAAGTCTTTGATCGTTTATTATTACAATATTATAAAGCTAGCCGTTCCGATGAAAATGGTATAGTTAGTTTCTATATCCACTATATCAAAGTTCTTTTTTTACGTTTCTCATTAGCACTAATTGTATGTTGAAGACCTTATCATTAACCGGGACTTAAAGTACGACCTGTAGGTTAGTAACTAGTAGACGTTTGCATTAATTAGTCCATACAGTGGTTTAACATATCGCATTACCGTTTTAATTAGGTAAATGACACGAGGTTCCTATAATAGTTCCAATAATATAATCCGTTATAAATCCGTTGTAAACTATATGTAGACTTACGTAATATGATGGCTATTAGATGTAAACTTACATTTAGTCTTAGTTGGAAAACTCATTACTAAGGAAATTTCCAAACATTAGCTAATCTTTTCAATCGTTAGTAACTGCGTAACGATACAGTTTTTGTTTTTTTCGCCATATATTTAAGCGATTAGCCATAACTTTTTATACGGACGCCTCTTAATTTTACTTTTAAATTTGTGGATAACTTTCGAATTAAAGATCGTAACGTTTAAGTCATGGAGGTTAAAGTTAATTTTTGGTATAAATTATACTCTACCTCAGGTTAGTAAGCCGTCGATTTCGTCTTTATTGTTTTTTTCAAAAGAGTTACCAAAAATTTTAATAATTCCTTATGATCTAAGTTTCACTATTAAGTTTTTGTTATCTTTTTTTTTTAACTTATCTAAGTAGTATTATGTATTCAGCTTAGTATGTATTCCTCCTCTTTAACATCCTTTTTTTTCGGAGGTCGTTTTCAGCGGCGGAGTCTAATCGGCTTGTTTAAAACGGGTAGGAAAAGGTCGTGTTAGCTTAGTTGTTTTATTTGTAAAACTGAAGGGTCTTTATCTTTAGTACGTTTAATATAAAGCTTAACCTAGGTAGTTCGAATGGATATAAAACCATTAATAATTTTAACAAATACTTTCATTTTTACGATACTTAATATTTTATATAGCCTCTTTCATTTACCAGGCTTCCGCCATACAAGGACTTTACTTTGTAATGGAAAAGCAAGCACCTCGATTGTTATAAACCTGTTCCTGATGTTAAGAACGTTATTAACTTGGCGACGTGCCGATTCCCTTTGCAGTTTCCTTCAAGTTTTGCTGTAAACCGCAACACGTTTTTAAATACTTGCCGAGGGTAGATATTCACTCGTCAGATGTAGGTACGCTGCAAAGACTAGTAGTGTTAAAACCAAGCCATCAGGGCTTACGGTGTTATTAAGGCCCTTTACTACTATCTATAAATGTTCCTATAGATCCATAAAGCTTCCAATTTCCATAGTAAAGATGCTATACATTTGGAGAAGTAAGACGTGTGCCGTTTTCATCTTTTCAATATTTTAATAGGATTTTACAGATACTTATCTGTCCTTAATACTTATTATATTAACATTCTCTTAAAACTCTGTTACCGTAAAGTTGGTACCGGCATTATGGACGACCACGTCAAGTAAACCTAGATATATGTTAATCTATAATATCCTTAACGTTTTTCATGTATCATTTACTGAAAGGGACTTTAAAAACTTGGTTCATTAAAAAAGGTTACGGAGTTAATGACGTATAAAAAAGGCTTATTATCTAAGTAAAACACATGAATAAATATTTTACAATTAAAATACTTATCCTTTTTTGGTGTAAATATAAATTTAGGAGAGGCTTCAGCATACTTTTATCAGTAGTAACCAAGTCTTTTAATAACTTTTTAAGCAAACTATTTCACTTCGTTATGACTTACGTACTTTAGGACTTTGTATAGTTTATTAACGGCTAGTTAGTTAAAACGACGGTGTAGTTAACGTATTTCCGGTTTCGTCGATTTTAATAACATTTCTTTCAAACCTTAAAGATAAAACTATAGATACCTCTACTTAAAGTCGAATGGAAACCTTTAGCTCTTGTTAACCAGCTCGTCTACATTAATGTCCACGTTAACGCCAAAGGTCTTTATACCGTTTGAATAAAGTCAAAAAAGGGTAGGGTACTCAAAAATTCGAAACTTAATTACTGTTATAATAGTTTAAATTATCGTTATCATTGGTAACTATTATTTTTTTCCTGGGTAAAAGTTAACTTTAGCTTTATTAGTATCGTATCGGTTAATTTTAGTTGCCGTGGTGCTTTTCCTTTGTAGTACTATATATTGCGAATAACCTCTTGTTATGTAATTTGTCGCCCTAATATCTGATATAATTTCTTAAAACGTATAATCCGCGTAACAATCGCGAAGATTAAAGGTATAAAAAGAGTAAAGGGCATAATTACGGTAAAGGCTAGGGTTTTTACAACCAAAATGGTAAAAAAAGGTATGGTTGGATAGTTTATTAGGTAACCGTATTGAAAGTAGTATCTTTGTATTATTTAATTTGTTTGGAGGTATTAGCGACGTTAATTGGCTTATTGCTTTTAAAATTTACCACTGGGTCCAAGTAAATTTATTCTGAAGTAGTAGGTTATTAGACTTGATACGTTGCTTTTCTATTATTACGATCGATGGGGGGCGACGAATTAACTAGTAACTAGTTTTACTACAAATCCAATATCTTTTACCATTATTATGATGATAGTGCTTTCGGTTGACAGTTTCGCCTAAATCTTGTTAGTATTAACGTAGGTATTACTTTTAGTACCGGGACGAGTTTAATAGACCTAACTTTAGGCATTATGGGCGCCTGTACTTACAGTTGACGTAATTAACCACCATAAGGTCATTATTAACCACGTTGAGGAAGTTACCAAATTAGGAATATATACCGAGCGAGTTTAGTACAGATCTTATTACGGTGGTAAGAGAGGAGAGTAATTGGCTAAAAAAGCCTTTAAAGGTGATATTTAGGCGTTGTAAGGCGTATTTGAATTTATTACCACCCGTAATAACTACCCGTACCTGTTCGCAAAAAATGGCTTTACTAATGTAGGCCTTTCCTATTGCTTTTTAATATATTATCAAGTTTTTGAATATTGAAGTAAAAATATCTATTAGTAATTATTCCTTTTTTCTATGTTATTATTATAGTTTACCGCATAGTTGCCTACTTTGTATAATATTACGTAAGGTGGACGTCGTGCTTGAAGTGACCCTTTATATTATCTTAGATCTCGCGAAACTTGGTGGCATTCGTTAGAAAGGTCAAGTAATAGTCTTTGGCATAACCTGTAAAGATTTCGGGAAATAGTAAGTAAAAACAAAAAAGAAAAACCACTATTTACTTGTAAATATTTAGAAAATGTATTGTTTTTGTATCGAAAACATTGTATAACTTTTCGTTATAATTTTTTGTATTATCCTAAATCATGGTGTTATCTGTTATTAACTTTTAGTTGATGTTGAATATTTTGATATTTTTTAAAGGAAGGTCGCGGTAATTATCTCAGGCTTAGTTAATATTTTCCAACAGTTTTAATTTTAGATGTTTTGAAGCCCGGTGTTAAGGTCACTTACTACTCGCCTAGCCCGAAAGGTAAAGTCCTATAATAAGACTTTTAGTAGGTTCGCACGCGTAAGTTTATTTGAAGGTAAAAGGTTTTTACATTTTATGGCGGTAGACGTGCTAAGAGACAATAGGAACTTAAAGGTTTTGGAAAACCTAGCGATTTTGTTTAATTTACTGGTGTAAAGCGCTAACGTTAATGCATTTGGCCGCGTTGGAGACCCCTGTTACGCCTGCCCTGTTACCGCTGAGGGTGTATTTCGCGCTGTTACGTGGTGGTACTAAGCTGCCGGACAGGTTAATAGGTTTTTTATTGCCGACGCATAAAGAGGTTTAATTTAGCTGACAGTAAAGGGTAGGTTCTTTGGATCGTGTATAAGGGCATTAAGGTGCCTTAACACCTTTCCACTTTTCATGAAGGTCTTAAGGATTAGGATCCTAGGGGTAGTCCTCCTGTTAAGCTAGTTTACAAATGGTTTTTACTAATTTTATTGGTGTTGGGTTAAAAAAAAATACTACGGCGTATAAACTCCATTTTTAACTTGGTCTCAACCGTTAGTTAGATTATCTTTTATATATTAAGGGTTTAATGGCTAAAGACATCGGGAAAATTTTGTAAAGCGCAAGAGCCGCAACTGTATTTATCACTGAGGTCTGCGTCGATAATGTACTAGCTAACGTAGTTAGTTACGTAGGCTTTAATTAAGGTCTTATTAACGTCCGTAATCTAGAATTACTAGTTGTAGTACTCGAAGAAAACTAATCTAAAGGTTTTAAATTTCTTTATGTATTCCTAACTTAGGGTCATCTTAACGGTTTGGCTTATGTAGGGCGTTTAGGGCGAGGAACTTGGTGATTTTGGGCGTAGGGACTTAGTATTTTAGCATGAAGTCGCGTGGAAACTTGACGATTTGGTGACTTGGGTATGATCGCATGATGTGGCTTTTTCGGCATAACTTGATGTTTTAGCTAAAAGTAACAAACTTAATGAAGTAACGTGGGAAGTGAAAAAAAGTAAAGTATTGGAAAGGGTTTTAATGTAAAGGGTAAGGTCGGAGGTCGGTATTGGTATAGGGTGTTGTTTAAGGGCGAAGGTTGTTTATTATATAGCGTAAGGACTTAGTCGTTTTTCTTACGGTAATAAAACCCGTAATAGTATTAACCTAGACGTTTGTTAACTTATCGTACGTACTTTGAGACTTTTAGTGGTTGATTTCAATGTTTCTTCAACAGGATCAATAAAGATTTCTTGGTGTTTTCGATAGCGATAATGTCGTTACCCCTAATTTGCCATGAGAACTGACGTAGCCTAGAAGTCATTTCTACTTATTTCCGTGAAAACCGACGCAACAGTAAAAGCCCTTCGCAATAATCTTTCCTTTACTCCAACGGTAGTATGACTTAAAACGTAACTTGAAAGTAGCTTGTTCTTTTACTTAACTTATTTGTGCTTAACCTAACAGGCAAGTACTGATTAGTGTTGATAAGCTTTAAACGTTGCAACGTTGTCAATTCGTTTGGTTGAAGTAACAGTAGTATTACATGGGCAGATGATGAATGTTAACCAATATGACATTAACAAACGTTAATAAACACAATTGAAAACTTCGAACTAATTTGTGGTTACGTGTCATTTACGTATTATTGGAAATTTATTTAAACCAGCAAACGCTAATAAGCCATATTTCAACTACTTCAATTATCTTATTTACTTTACATTTACCTAACCACACTAAAATTTGCGTTATAAGCGCACCTAAAATACAACCACGGCCTGAAATTACCAACTTATACCATTTTAAGCATACCAAGTACGTATAGAAATCATCATCGCCAACCGCTACAGCTATAACCCCAAACTAATAACACTAAAGTAAACCAGCGCTTACTTCGACCTTCTAGTTGAACATATTAGAGTTAGGAAGGGTATAATACACGAAATCGATTTCGGCCCATAGGACCACAATATCTACACACCAGTTAAGGAACTAAAGCCTTAAATAGCAAACACATACATCTTAGCCATTATTTTTCGCTACTGGAAAAAGAAAGCCTACGGACCTAATTTACTAAATAATTTCCATAAAAAGATGTCGATATGAACGTTAGACATATAGCGAATGATAAACCCCTTTATTACCAAAGACCTACGAATTAAACTACAAAAAAGTGGTATGAATACCTCAAAAAGCATAAATAAACGTTTTACAAAAGCCTTATATGAAACGGCGTAACTGGTCGACAAACCAGACTAAGAAAATGAAGATTTGTACCAATCGGAGTTTATAAAGAGATATTACCCAACATAATATAAAAGTCATTTGATAAAAAGACGATGAATGCGACCAAGAATAGGATCTATATAAAAGAAAAAAGGGCTATAAGCATATTTTACACGCTTTCAAACAAAAGAGAGGCCAGAAAATTATTTGTTATTAAAAAAGCCTAGATATGCAATCCAAAACGCATCCTTAAAAAAAAGAGCTAGGTAAGCATTCCTAACCGCGACCTGAAGATAAGGAAGGTCCAGGTACGAAATCCGGGCCACAACCAGAAAAAAAAAGCCTAAGTACATAATCTGAGTAGCAACCTAAAAAAAAGGGGGGGGGCTTGTTGGAATAGTACTACATGCAGTACAGTAGGTCAACTTTACTGTAAGTAAAGTTGACTGTACTGAAAGATAAGTGTATTGCTTTGTGGGTACTTACTGCATTGGGTGTAAGTTGAGTGCAGTACACTGCACTTTACTCTAGGGCACGAGCCAAGCAATTGACCATACAAATTACAGTGTAAACCAGCTAGCAGTCTGCTAAACCTAGAAAAATACATCCACCATCTGACCAACGCAATACTATTGTTACTTCGACCAATTGAATCGACAACGTTGCAAAGTCTAAGACCTACTAACACTGATCAGTGCTTATTTTTTAAGCACAGATAAGTTAAGTAAAAGAAGAAGCTACTTTACGTTTATGCTTTACGTGAACAACGGCGACTAGGGTAAAGGAAAAATTCTTACAAAGGGCTTTTATTAGTACTGCGTCAGTACTCAATGGGATAAAAATAAAGACTTTTTAGGTTGCGTTAGTCCCTAATGACAACCTAGAAGTAGGCGATGGTATAGCTACTTGAAAAACACCAAGAAATCTTCACCAGATCCTTCTTAAAGAAAAACGTTAAGATTAACTGTCAGAAGTCTCAAAGTTCGACAAATTGGCAAACGACTAAGTTAATACTAGTACGGGTGCTACTACCACAAGAAAAACGACTAATTCCCTACACTAAAACAACAATATTTGCTCTCTACCACTAACAAACGTCCTTCGCTTTTATCTTTAACACCAAACCTTAGCCCTACTTCTCTCTTTTCTACTTTCCACGCCATTTCAATATTCAAATTCGCTGCTTTAAGCGAAAAACACTAAGAATGACCAAAGTCGCGCCAAGAAAGCAACGTTAGGCGACATTTCGCCAATTCGCCAAGTTTCCACACAACTTCACGCCAAAACACCAAGTCCACACGCCAAAGATTACAATGTCTCTCGCCCTATACGCCCTATAAGGCTTACACAATCCAAAAACTCATAGTTTTTACAACAAGCGCTAACCTTGAATTCATTACCGATTCCGGAAAAAAAAAAGCAATTAAAGCCTTCGTAACAATTTTTACCAAATTTTACAATAACAACTTCAAGACCTTAAATATCAGTAAAAAATCCACGGAAAAAAAACCTTGCTAACTTTATTAGATACTTTAACGTTGAATATAATAATAGTTATAACTCCTACCGTACCTTCTATATATATCGTAGATTTTTTAATGACTAAATAACGGATAGGTGAAAAGAAATTTTAAAAGGAGCTAAATTAAGACTTAAGTTCTAATTGAAAAAACGGGAGGTCTTCGTTTAGGTACATGGCGTCACAACGTTAGCCCAAGCCATCTTAGAGTTAAACTAATAAGACAAATAACCTTACAACACATAACTTAAAGGAAAAGCCGTTAAAAACCTCATCGCCCTTACATTCAATCCAGGGGACCTCCCTTTTATCCTTTTAAGTTAAGTTAAGTCTCTTCACGCATTGGAGATAAAAAACCTGTTAACCTACTCGAAAATTTGGTACCTTTACACGACAACGATAAATACGTCCTTAGCGGCGGTAAGGCATGTAAAGTAATGGCTGTCAACACAACCAAAGGTATTAATATCGACGCCTTACACCAGTCAATTAATCAAGATCGCCAAGCCTCCTAAAACCTTTAAGTACCCATTCTCCTTTAGCAATTTAGTCGCTAAGTTATTTAAAACCATTTTCCGTTTACATTTGCCTACGCGCAGGAGCCTAGCACAAGTCTTATTATAGGACTTTATTCTTTAGGCTAGACGACTGGGAATTACCCTTAACACTGTGCTTTAAAGGTTTTAAAGCTTAAACAGTCAGGAAACAGGCTAGTATGCAGCTGAGCCACGGAGAGCTTGTAGTCCAATACATTAGGCGGGGAACATCTCTTATGTAAGCAAGGTGACTAAGTAAGTCACGTAATGGATCAGTATGGATCAGTTACTGATCCAAGGTGAGGCAACACTAGATCAGTGGGATCAGTGTGGTGATCCAAACAATCCAGCACCCAAGACGATATGAAGGCACAGATATATAAGGACACAATTATCACCACATAGACAGTATTTCCTTCATATCTCTTCAGTTGTCAATCTAAGTATTCAGTCTACACACCTAAATAGCCTAACGGCTAGTGATAATTCTATAGCACGAACAAACATCTTCTTGATATTTTACCTTTGTTATCTATGCTACCTTACTGCTAACATAAACCCCCTGACACCTTCTATTTACTCACAGGTATTTAGCGTGATCAATACAGTTATTTATCGTTTAGGCACGTTAATACGACATATGAAGTTATTATACAAATTAGTCAAAATAGGAGATGATTAGTTTTGAACCTATTAGTCGCACTTTAAATCCCGGTTCATGATAAAGTGTTTAATATATCATCCGTATTTGCTAGTAATGTTAAAGAAGGACTTCGGTATAGTATATATGTAAATTAACGATACCTTTTTCGTCGGAATGACTAGCTCTATAATATTGAAATACTAAGCGATTAAAGATTTTAAGTTTTGATATCGTAAACCAATAATGGTGTTAATATAAAGCAATCAATTTGATTTTGATATATTGTTAATCTGTATGTTTGGTGTTGATACTGGCTTTAGCTTTCGCCAAAAAACTCAGAGCACTATTTTGGTTATAATCGATAAGATTAACGAAGCTAAAAATTAACGGTATTTGGAATAATGTGTTCGAGGCAGTTATATTATTACTTCATACTAACCGGAAGCCTTTCACGACCTTTTTATCGTAGCGTAAATACAGAAGCCAACGGATAAGGACATTGACCAGGTGAATGAAAGGTTCGAATGGCAAATACGAAACTTGAATCGCAGAATTAATATAGTCTCAATCGATTTGTTGAAGGCCAAGTAAATAATCTTTACAAATGGGTCATCTAAAAATAATACCGACTTATCTTTATAAATTATTTTTTTGATAACTTTCTTTAATGAAAATAAGTGGTAAAATCAGTTTAAAATAATCGGTAATCTCATTTACTGGTTTTCCATTGAATATAGAAGGATTATAAGAAACGTACTAATATTAAAGATTCATGGAATAATAACAGGTTATAAAGTAGGTATGATATTATATAAAACCCTTAATGTTATTACTAGGAAGTTAAAGATTTTTTGTATCTCGGTGATAATCTAAACCAACTTCAGGAACCTTTTCGAATACCTTTTAAAACTCGGAACTATTAGCAAAAAACGCCCAATAATCGACGTAATAGCCCTCTGTAAAGCCTAAAAAGGAAAAAAGATTAAGGAATTCCCATAAATTGATGACAAAGACAACTCCTCGGATACTACAACGAAGGTAACGTCAAATAAGGCTTTGGAAAGGTTTAAATAGTAATATGCAAACTTTACTTATCGAGGGTTACGTTAATAAGCCGCCCGAAAAGCCTAAACTACGTAATAACGGATAACAATGTGTTAACAAATTAGATGACTTCTAAATAATTAATAATAGTAATCTGTTTAAATGGTATAGTTAAAGTAAAAGCTTACGAAAGGCTATGATAAAAAATCTTGTTGTAAAGTTTAATAAAATTAAACCTCGAAACGGCGGACAAATTAAGGATAAATATGGTGAATTTATGTGTAATTGAGTATAATAGAATATAGAAGTCAATTAAAATTAATTGAGGGCTTAAGGCGCTATATAAAGCTAACCTAAAAAAAATCAATCAGTAACACGAACGTATGCGTACAAATTAAAAAGACGTTAGTGTTTAAATAGTATTATATATAGTATAATAGGTCAACTTAACTATAAATAAAGTTGACCGTAGTACAAATTAAGTGTATTACTTTTGAGTGACTTACTGTATTGGGTTTAAGTTGAGTACAATACGATACACTTCACTTTAGCGCACGTGCTAAGCAATTGGTCGTACAAATTACAGTACAAACCGGTTAACGACCTATACAACACCCATACCCTTCGTGCTAATAAAAGCAGCTATAAGATAATGATCCGAGATGTTATTTCAAAAAATAGGAATAGCCAAATACTTTATACTCAAATAAGCTCCAACACCATAAAAGGTACGATTTTATTGCCATAAGGCATTTTAAAAGCCGTATGAAAGCTACTCCTACAATAGTAAACCACCTAGGAAATTTACAAAGGACCAAAATATACTATCCACACGTCGCTTCCCAATTTTTCCTCTATTTAAACTTACTATTTTACGCCGCTCCCAACATTTAATCACTTTTTATGTTACATGCCTTAACTTGACGGACTTGCTCTTTTAAAAAATATTTACGATACCGCATCAATTTTAATATATTACCTATTTTATTTTAAATTTTTCAATATACATTTATGACTTATAATCGGTTATTTTATAAAAATCCGTAACATTCCTATATATCGTATTACGTTATAGCCGGGTACGCTGGCTCTGCACGAAGGGTAGTTATCCACTGTTCAAGGGAAAGGGCGTCGCCGTTACGTTCCTACCATCCTCCCCATCGCCATCCCCCTTTATACTAACGCTACTACCACTATCATCTTCTACTCCACCGACTTCGATATGGATATAGCCCTACGATTTAGTTTATATACCTTTAGGCAAAAGCGTAGAGGAGTTTTTACTCTCGTTACGGCAACGCGCGATACTGTCGTTAAACACGCCTATGCAATATATACGTAACCCCCGTTTTCAGGCAGCGATAACGGCTACCGACTCTCTAATCTACCGGTTAACGTTGAGTATAAATTAACATCGGTTTATTTTAATTATTTGCGACCGCGGTTATCTTTTAAAGCGCGCCAAATTTTACGTTTTTAGAAAAGAGAATTTTTGAAATCAGTTAAAACTTACTATAAAGCTGGCGGGAGCGTAACAAAGCCTCGGCCTACGGCTCCAAGACCAACGAAACAAAGGCGTATCCGCTACCAGTCCGCTCGTAACTGTGGTAACAGGCCGAACGCTCCTTGTTTTCATGGTAACTACCAAAGGTCTTACACGTAGCCGTAGATGCAACGCACGGCACATAAGGCGTATCTAGTAACGGATAGAGGCTTCGCGGCATACTCCAGTGATACAGAGTTTGAGACGGCGGAAAAAATCCGCTTCGTAATCCTTATCCAAAAGGGGAAAAAATTAAAGGTATATAAGCTAGTAAATTGAAAGTATACGTACCCTAGCACAACTACACTAAGCTACAACTACAGCGTAAAGGGGCTCCTGCAGGTAAGGGATTTTTTACCTACTGGGAAAGGGTAAAGTTTATAAACTTAAAAGTCCACCGCTCCTCTCCTTACAATCTAGGGAAGGGGGAGGATAAATGGGGGGAGAAAAGGGTAACGGCGGCGGCGGGAAAAAGCGAGGTGGCGGTAGCGGTAGGGTCTAACGGGTTGGCAGCGGGCGGGATGGCGGCAGCGGGTGGGATATCAACAATAAAAGAGATTATATCAAATAATAACGGGTTACTAGCGGTAACGGTGGCTATAGCGGCGACGGCACGTTGGCGCTCTCGCGCCAAACGGTGTCTGGCCGTTTTGTTTTTACGCGGCATCTATTTAAAAAGTAAAGTTCAATATAAAGGTGTTAGTTAAATAACCTACCTATTAAAGCGATTTAGTTTAATGAATTAAAACAAAAAAAAAATTGGAATAGGGACTTACATTGGTTAAAATACGCGCCTTTAGGAGGGAAAAAAGGAAATTTTACCTAAACCAATAATGATACATCTTTTTATACTAACCTAAAAACACGTAACGGCATAATCTCCCCTACGCAATCACCCCCTAAAACACCTACGTAGTCACCCCTATTGAAAACTACGAAAGGCGCCATCACCAAACATACCGCCCCTAATGAACTACATCAACCAGGGCCAAACTACAATTATTACCGCGGCCAAACCATATTAATTCCAACCGAATTACAATTACCACCGCAGTCAATTCCTACTAATCGCAACTGAACTACAATTACTACCGCGGCCAAAACTTACTAATTCAAACCTCTTACAGTAAATACCGTAACAACACTATCACTACAAAAACTGATAATTTGTATCTTTACAGCTATACCAACGCTATTACTATAAAATCTACTAATTTTAACCTTTAGAACCACAACCAAACTATCACTACTAGGTAATAGGTACGGAATACATAAGGAAAAAAAACGATTACCTATTATATATTACTTTATACCATCGTAGATAATATATATAAGTATAGTAATAGTAGTCTATATTATAGGATACACTCCTTGGAAGTGCACGATATTGTGTTACACTTCAGGCTACACTATTGTAAGACACAAAGTACATAATGCATAAAGTGATCTAAAATGGCTATTGAAAACCGTACAACAATATATGGAGCGGTCTGGAATGAGTATTCCAAAGCGTATGGCAAAAAGGCCACTACCCAGATGGAAGGTATATAGCCTCACATCCATGGCGTGCTCTCTCTTGAATACTTCTTCCTGACCTATCTCTATCATCTTTTATTACTATAATATCAATCTAACAATTACTCCTATACTTACCTTTTCACGTGAATAAGTATTTAGACCCTACTAAAACCTTTTATTGTACTAAAATTTAGTTAAATGAACAGCTTCGAACCCCCTTTTCTTATAAATTTTATCCGATACCTACCCAGGACAATTTGTGTTGTTAACGATATGAAAAAGGGTAGATGCGAGTAACTCAACATTGAAAAAATCCTTACGATAAATACGAAGCGGAACAAGGTTTATTTTATGATGATTAGATAAAAAGGCTATAGTAAATCGAAATGGAAATTAGTAGAGAATCACTAACATATTTTAACTTCAAATAAATTTAAGGCGGAATAAAAGGATATTTGGGTTAATAATAACCTAGTATTTATATATCGAAGTCGAACTTATATTAAATAATTTATGCGGTGCGAGCCGCCTATATCTAGGGAATAATACAATACTAGTAAAAAATGGATAATTTATTACTAATTATGCTATTATACGACAAGTGAGATTGGGTATATATTATCCGATCTACTCGGATAAATATTTGACCACGAAACCACTTTTATTACGACTTACTAAAGATTTACCTATTTTTTTTCATTATCTTCATTAGTATTCAACAAAAAACAGCGTTATTGTCATTAATAACTCTATTATAATTAGTTTCGGATATTAAAATACGCCGGTAAAAAAGATTGCAAGGAGCACAATGGGCATTAGTAAACGCCGATAAAATGGGTTAATAAAAAGTGGGGCAGGCGCGGGGCGATGCCAAGGATAGCGGATAACGTTTAGAAAGACGAACGTTATAAGAGGCCGACGAAGACAGTTAGCGAAAAGTGAAGCAAGTGGCGGAGTGAAAAGAGCAACCCTTTAAATGGGCTACTAAATATTTTAAAACATTAGTCTAGGATCGAGCGATGCGGTTAGCTCGAGTATGATCATCCTTCTGTTCGAGGTTAACCAAATTAACTAGTTTTAAATTAAGTTTAACAGATAAAATACAGGTAATAACGAGACTCGTACGGTTAAGCTTTAAATATTGTTTGCTATATTTTATAAACCGTAACATATATTAACTATAAAAGATATAACTTACGTAATTTTAATATTCTAACCACTTATATCAAAATGACGAAAGTGTATAGAGTAATCGTTAATAAAGGCCGACATAAAAATATTACGCGTTAACGTACGGTTAGCCGAAAAATTCTTATTACGGTAAATAAGCGATACCATAAATGGTAACAGACAAATCCTAAGGGATAATGTACCCGGAAGAAAAAGGCGACGATGACGTATGGTAAAAGAGGTAACGGCCTACACAGCCAATACAATGGGGATTACTTATACCCGAATAACGTTGGAAATCCGGGTGAATTAATAAACAAATTTAACAAAGGCGGGGATAAAAACTGACCGGTAACCTAGGATATCTTCTTGCTGCTTATGAGCCAAAAAACATATAACCCCTATATTTTATAGTAATAATCAATTACTGTAAAAAGACCTATAAACTGGGCGAAGCCGTAAGCAAACTTATTTTTTGAATATATTGCGAAAGAGAGTCAAATTACGGTCAGGTTTTTTATAAGGGTAATTCATAAACTTCCCTTACTGTAAACCTTTCAACACGTATGGAAAACCTTCTTTCTGATAAACTCGGATGTAAAGGGAAGGAATATTCGACTTGAAAAAGCGATTAATATACGATATATAGGCTTTTTTTTCCTGTAAAGAGGTGAGTTCATTGGTATCCTCGTTATTACTAAAAAGAAAATGGTCGTTTATAATTCGAAGAGGGTATAAATTAAATTTAATAACAAAATATTACTTATAATAAATTAATATACTTTATGAGACAATGAATAATATTTACCTGATACGTTTTCAGCGGTATAACTTAAGCCAAGCCTATTATAAGTATTGATTATCAAGATGAGGAAAAGGCTAAAGGATTACGAGAAATTGAAAGATAGTTAACAGCTTAGGTATATAAGGTAATAAAAAGCTTATTATAAAAATTCATAATAATATGAGAATGAGTAAAAGGAGGTTAACTATGTAAAAGATAAAATGGGAAAGTTTTAGGGACCGCGTTAAAACCCATATTTATAAGTATAGGCGGACCATAGTCGGTAAAGACTACGCGTTACGCAACAAGACAAAGGAGCGAGTTATACGGCACCGGAGACAGGAACGATACGTTATACGGAACTTTAAAGGGCACCAGTGGTATAAGGTTAAACCGTTCGATACGTTTTCAGTACGTTAAAGAAGACGCGTTATACGGTACCGGCGATAAGAAAGATATATTCGGAAACACGTTAAAATAGTGCGTTACACGGTGCCAGAGACAGAAAGAATATGTTAAATAGTACTTTAAGTGGGCGCGTTATATAGCGCCGGCGTTATAAAGTTAAACCGGCTGATACATTATACGGTACGTTAAATACCTCGTTGTCGATATGAGCTCAGCTTGCATACGAGGCGGTCGATATCCATACCCCACGTTTAACTAACTGAACCCCGCGGCTCTTATAATATTCGGGGGAAAGGAAGGTATATTATCAACTTAAGCCATTAGCCATTGAGTTTATAGGTTACATAACTATATACGTAACGGAATATACAATACCCGGTTCGGTTCTAGTCCAGGTGTGGACTGGGCTTAGTCTGTACACAGCACGTATAAAGGCACGTGTAATGATTACACTAAATACACGTGAGTATATAGAAGGTGTTAGAGGGTTTATGTTATTAAGAAGGTAACAGAGGTGCTGAGTGAACAATATCGCAACTGTGCAAGTAATGATCAAAAGCTGTGAGGCTATTCAGAATATACTGAGACTAAATACTTAGATTGACAACTGAAGAGCTATGAAGGAAATGCTATCTATGTGGTGATGACCGTGTCCTTATATATCCGTGCTTTCATACCGTTTTCAGTACTGGATCACTTGGATCAGTGCTGATTCCACTGATCCTAATCACATAGTTAGTTTAGTCATTTCCGCTAACAAAGGAAAGTTGTTCCCTGCCTGACGTATTGGACTTCGGGCTCAGCTTCAAACTGGATTGCTTCCTGACCCGCTATCATGCTTGGGTCGTGACAGCACGTAACGGCTAAGCACTGGTAATGCCTATAAGTCCTGCATGATAGGTCGAGGTAGCCAATTTTAGTCTTCCGCTGTACCTTAATAGTAAACTCCATTTGGCACCTACTTGGCTTACCATCATGAGTTGAACCATAACATTCGGGTTGTACCCGGATAGAAAAAAATCAACGGCTTTTCGAATACGTTTCAGGTTATTTAAGTAGCTAGTTACTCCTTCTGGCTATTGTCTGGCTAGTATTACCATAGATCCAACCCTGGTAGCTCTACATGCTTCTGTAATGCTCTGGACCAAGGAGGAAGCTACTTGGAGATACGCTTCCACATGTTACGTAACTGGTGGAGGGAGGAAGAGAGGTTTGTACTATCTTAGCTTTATAGCCTTTTCTTTATAGATACTTCTCTTTTTCTTTTTTATTAAGGTTTATAAATAGAATATGACTACATTAAATGATAGCTTCAACCTTAGTGCCTTTATATATAAACCTCGATATTTTCCAGATGGTGTCTTAGCTTTTTTTTAACGTTTATAACTTAAGGCTTTGTTTTTATCCTACGACTTACCGAATTTAAACCCCTAAATCCTGGAGTAATTCCTTGACACGCGTGTTAAGTAGTTTTTAAAAATGTAAGCGGCCTTATACGATTATTTTACGGCTTAACATAAACGTTTTACCGAAGCTCTACATATAAAACTTATCGAACGGAACCAAGTTATTTGAAAATACGCATTACTTTTAAAATGATGGAATACCGACATATTGAACGCCTTAACGAATATAATCCAATAGCTCGAAATTGCTGACACGTTTACGTTTTCGGGTTAACTTTTCTTTTAAAAGTTTTCCCCTATGTACGCTACAAACGACGTTGTCGTTAAACTGCTCCTTATCAGAAACCGCATCAGCTTTCCAGACGACGACGACTTAAACTCCTTTAACTTCTACCATAATACCAGCGCTTCTTTCTATAGGCGTTAACGGCCTAAAAGCAAGCATTTTAATTAACCGACTAAGTTTTCCGATGTGAAGTTAAAATTAAATATATAAAAGATTACGATAATAGGTAAATTACGTCGGGACCGGAAATTTGTCGGTATTAAAAAAATCACCTTTACGCTATTTTCCAATAGTGGTAAGGCCTCATGAAAACTGTTATAAAAATCTACTTCACTCGCGGAGGCGATGGTGATATTAGTGAGCCTAAAGCTTTTATAGATATACTTCGCGTTTATTATTACGATCTTAACGCGGTTAAAGTAGTTATTATTCGGTTGAAGAATATAAAGCAAAAAGCTCGCGAACGATTTTACGTCTTTTCTATCGTTTGAAAAGCTTTATTCGAAAAAGCTCGCGGTATAATCTGGAGATCCGCCGTTAAACTCGTTATCATAAAAGGAGTTATTAATAATAAACTTACCAATACGTTGATCTCCTTCGACATACCCGCGGATAATACTGAATGGGTCGCCTGTATTTAACTTATCGACAGACGCCTTTATAATCTCCGCACTCGTTATGGCGGTACTACTATTATAGTTATCAGGGGCATCTCCAGTAATAAAAATAAAGGCGGCGATGCGCTTGTTCGAAATAGCTAGAACGATATTATTATAACTGATGTAAGCACCTTTCGAACCGCTTTTAAGCGACGCGTCGCCTAAGTTAACTACTTGAAACTTTCCTGTTGTAAAGACTTCGAGTTATACTTATGTTATGGCACAAACGGCCATTATATTCGTACCTGACCGTAGTATCCGACGAAATACCCGAACGTCTCTAACGCTAAAACCGTTATGGAAATTCATTTTACTTTAGCCGAGGATTTTATCAACCAAAAAAAGGAAAAAAACGGAACTTCTATACATAGTCGCGTACAAAAGTCAATAAAACTTTGATTTAATTCGATTAATTCGTCCTTACTTTCTGACAGCTTTCCGTTTATAATAAATATAATTTATAGGTTTATTCGTTTTATCTACGTTTTAATAAATATAAGTTATAAATATTATACAGTTACGAGTAAATTACTTACCGAGCGTTTGAAATCACCGCGATTTTTCAATTCCCTTGCAACAACTCGACGAAGTTACGTACTATGTATCCTGTTCTACGATATAATATATTTCCTTTATAACCTTTCTAAATATTGACCTCGATAAATACCGTTACCTAAGATAGGCTTATATCGTTTGCTTATTATAATATAACTTTATTTTCAATAAACCTAAGATGAAATTTTAGTAAATGACCTATAACGTTACAAAATATATGCTTCTTTTAACACGATCCGATAACTATCGTATTTAAGAACAGGAATTCACGCCCGTTTATAAATCGACGAAAGGTGTTAGCGCCGTTACATTCTACATTATCTTAAGAAAAGCCCGCAAAAACCGAACCACTACTACGTAATTCGCCACCTTTTCCTTCGAAAATATTAACAAAGAATTCTCTCCGAAACCACTCGTTTCCATTTACGACAAACTCCCCGCCAACTTTAAGTGATTTACCCTCTCATTTGACAAAGCCCTAAACGATAAGTTTCCCCTTTACCGCTTGAAAACGAATTATGAAATCTTCTTTCGTATCGAAAACTAAGGCTAACCTTTAGAAGTTCTGTAGGGTTCTTTGTATAGTATGTCGCCTAATGAACTCCTTATATTACATAAAACGTTAACCAAGCTATTTAACTAGAGCTATATCCGAACAAATACCTCCTTAACAGGTACCCTAATACTTTTCGTTAAAACCCCTTAAAAGGGTTACGGTTTTATATTAATTACTGCTGGGTTAATGTTATTACGCAACTAAATCGTTACCCGTTTTCTTTTATTAAAGAAACGCTCGTAAATATTTCGTAAATTACATGATTTATTAAGTTGTATTTTAAATTTTCTTTTTACAATATTTGTATTAAAGATGTAAACGAATAAAAAAACGTATTTCGTATACGTTTCGGACTTTTCAAGTAGTTTATTACTCATTTAGGCCTTTTTAACAGTATATTAACAATTTGTTACGTTCATTCCTCGATAACTTCGTTTATTTTAACGTCATTTTCTACAATTACATAATTAAAGTTAAATTAATCCTCAAACCCTTAAATACTTCAAAACTTAACCTAAAAATTTACAAATACAAACTCGATATTGAAAGGAGTAATTACCTAAAATTTGTTATTAAAGCTTATATCGGTATACGTATAAATTTAGAAAAACTACGCATTATCCGAGAATAAGCAGCTCCTATGATGGTTTTAAAATTACGAGGCTTCCTTAGTTTCACAAATTTATACCGTTAATTTATTTACGATTACCCAACGATTATCGTATCCTTACTTCAGCTAATCCGTGAAGGTACCTTATTTCGTTAGGGGTCCAAGGAAAAACCCTCTTTCAAACGGCTTAAGTTTTGTTCTTTTATTTCCGAACCTATATTTAGCAAATAGGATCCTAACTGCGACACTTTTCCAACACCAGACTATTTTTACTAATCCTTAACAGGATGCGTTTTCTAAAGCGACGATTATGGTAGCATACGCCTAATGAAGTACTACTCCCGTCGCTTATCTCCCGCTAAATGTAACTACAAATTCACGATAAGAAGCTGTTTGAAATTATAAGCTGCTTAAAAATATGGAACGCGAAGTTCTGAGGCACAGCATGCCCGTTTAAGATCCTAACGAATC
The DNA here is from genome assembly GCA_038502455.1 of Anisogramma anomala. NCBI lineage: Eukaryota > Fungi > Ascomycota > Sordariomycetes > Diaporthales > Gnomoniaceae > Anisogramma > Anisogramma anomala. The sequence goes on from JASMMZ010000007.1 coordinate 987,439, forward strand.
ATAAAAACTTGAAGTATTTAATAGCTATATATCGGATTTTCAAACGATAAATTCGCTAATTTGAACGCTTTCCAAAGTTCTATTTCAGATCAAAATATAATAAAGCAACAAATTATATGCGACCTCATATATTATTACAACGGAATGAAAATATTCCTTAAGGCTTTTGAAACTTACGTTATTTGGGTTGAAAACTTTAATTTTTACATCCCAAATGATCCGTTTCCGAACCGCTTCCATATACGTATATCTCTCAAATAATTATCACCCGCGAGTTTATTTCGAAAGGCTGTAAACTTTTTACCAATATCGACCTTTAAATTTATTAGGATACCACTATTACACGCGATACTACCTACCACCGACTAATATATACGATATATATAGGCGACCGATACTTTCTAACGGATATCTGTACCAACGACGACCGTATATTCAAGGTTTTGATTGCGAAATATTTAAAAAAACGACGATAAAGTTTTGCGGTTTCGCGACCATATTTAAGTACTTACTTACGATCCGCTTACTACCGTGCTAATTTAAGCTACCTATGATTCACTCTTTACTGGCAACCTAGGCCGCGACACTACTATCGCTATTTTTTTTCAAAACGTATTTTTAACTCGGCTTCCATCGCGTGGTACACCGTTTTTACCGTAACTACATCGTTTATAACGGTATAAACTATTAAGAACACCGTCAAAAAGAATTTCTGAAACTTCTTTCAGTTTCGAAATGACTTGAAAACGAAACTTTTGTCGAATTTATAGTTAAATTACCTTAAAAATACTTTAACTACCTATGTTTCCTTACAATTATCTCGGACCGTTGAAATAAAACCGTTACCCTTGAGGTTATCATTACTATAAACGTCGAAACTTATACAAAAAAGTTTTTAAACTATTATTAACGATTGTATAGGTTTTTATATACGCTGATTAATGACCATGATTTAAATTATATCAATAGGTTTTAAAAACGATTTTACGGTCTAACTAAGGTAAAACAATGTTTTAGCACTGACTTTTACCCTGAAACCTATGGGACAACCGAACGCGTAAATTAAAAAGTCCTTACATATTTACGTTTTTTCGTTGTTTATACCCAATTTGATGAAAACCGTTTATTACCCGGTTATTAACAGATATTAAAGAATAAATATACGATTACTATGAGTATTAGTTTGTTTTTCATAACAAACAGGTATTACGTCGATTTTATATAACTAGTATAACGTTTTCTTATTCCAGTTACAATACCACGCATAAGGGCTAAAACCTTTATTTAATGGATTAGCCAAGTTACGAAATTCGTATAAGCCGTAATAACGGCTACAAAATAATGTATAAAGAAAGCCGCTAATAATCGGCGTTCCCTTTTAAAACGTTTTCGTGGTAGTAACGACGTTTAACTTTTTCTTAAAAACTAAAATCTAAACGAATTTTCTAAAAAGTTATATTAGCTTTACGACAAGTATGGAGTAACACATGTAATCGACTTTCACGTTATTAACTTAATATACCAGGCGGGAAATATCACCGATTTAACATAAATCAACTCGTGCAAGCCGCTTCAGATCCACTCCTAAACTAGTGAACTAAAAACTTTGAACCGTAAGAAATAATTATTCAAAGCGACAACGGCGAAATCAAAACGAAATACTAAGTCGAAAATATATCACGGACTCGAAATAAACCCTAAGTCGAATATACCCGATTTTATAATTAACCTAAACGGCAGGTTAGAATTAAGTAAGTAGGTTATATACACTTAATGTAAAAACTGCTTTTAACTTTTTCTAATACTATAATACTTAATAAATTCGAATTGCGTTCTCAATAAGTTGAATATAACGATAAACTCTTATGCCTAGCCTGTAAATGGGCCTAATATTTATACTTTACTTCAAGAAATTAAACAACATATAAACTGCTAAGGAATGGGTATTAAACAAATGTATTAATATTAATAAAAACGAAAAGCGAACAATTACAACTGAGCTTACTTAAACATATCCTCGAAATCCTAGTTTAAATCCTTACCTAGCAATTTCTTACTTATCTCAACAAAGTAGCTTAATTTGGTATTTATACGTCCTAACTTAAGATTAATACGTTTCGAAACTTTAATAAGCTTTTATATCGCTTCTAATAACGTTTCCTAACTACTCGTTAACCGTGTTCTTTACGTTTTTACCTTATTACGAAAAGCTTACTTAAGTATTGCGTGTTTTATTTATTAATTACACGGCTCGCAAACTCCTAAAGCGCACGGAAGATACAGGAATAGAACTTGCCCCGCTTCAGGTGTCAACCTTACATTAAGTAGCGTGACGTACTTTTATAGCCTTTTTTGAGGCGATTACCTAGGTTTAAACGTTATTTAGCCGCTCGTTAACACCTATAAAACGGTTTATAAAAACGTAGACTTATTCGCTTTTAAAATTCGAGCGCTAAATTCGCTTGAAATAACTTCTTTACAGCCTATGTAATATCGGAATTCAAGTTTAATAATATATAAGTATAACTAAAATTACGGCCTGTAACTCTAATTTAATAGAGGAGACACCGAACGCCGGTATCTAATTACTTATTACCTATTTTCTCGTAACTATCGGGATCATTTACCCTTGGTCTTTTTAGCAAAATTTCCTAAAGTTATACGCTATTTTATAAACACATTAGAAATACGTTTGTTTCCGAATCCCATTAGAATACATATCTATAGCTTATAATGTGAGGAACTTTATACTTATTAGTAGAAACTAAGTAGCTTCGAAATATATAACCTATATTTCTAATAACTTTATTCACTTTAATAACGAATTTGGAATTGATAGTAACACCACAATTTTAACGATAAACTTTTAACATCGAAAGGGATTATAAGGCTAAAAGTACTAGTACTACACTAAAAGTTAAAAATACTAACACTACATGAAAAATTTAAAGGTTTAAAAATGAAAAAAAGGTTTTATTTTTAAAACTCAACGTTTAGGGACTATTTATAAGGGGTTTGTTAAAGTATCTTTCACGTAACGTTTAGACTAGCACGAATTAGTACCTTCCATGTAAAACTACGACTTTTTGAAAGGCGCGTTTACCTTCTTGATAATTGCGGCGCTATGAAAAAAAAAAAAAAAACAGAAAGTGGGGGTGTTTTTGAGGGTAATGTTTTAGGCTAGTGCCTGGTTAGTATTACCAGGAACTCAACCCTAATTGTTTTACACGCTCCTACAATACTTTGAAGCAACAAGGAAGTCGTTTAGGGACACGCTTCCACGCGTCATGTGACTGGAGGAGGGGAGGGTGATACACCATCTTAACTCTATAGCTACTCCCTAATAAGAACTTCTCTTTCCTTTTTTCATCGAAGTCTATAGATAGAATCCGACCACCTTAAGCGACAGCTTCAGCTTTAGTCCCTTTACAGTTACCTCTTTCGGGCTCGCGGGAATGCTGATGACGTTTTAGCTATATATTAATTATATAATAACGGACATTTTAGATAATTTCATGACAATTTACCTAAATAACGTCTTAGTCTTTTCCTCCGGTACCAAGTAAGTCTATCTAGCGAAAGTTCGCATGGTTTTGGGATGTCTTTGTGATGCTAGACTGAGCCTAGACCTGAAAAAGTGCGACTTTGTGGTTAAAGAGGTAAAGTACTTGGGTTTTATTATGATGGTTGGCGTTGGCATCCGAGCTGACCCCGAGAATGTCCGGGTAATACGCGAATAGAAGTCACCATATACTGTTCGGGAGGTTCGAAGTTTCTTGGGTTTTGCCAACCTTTATCGGAGAATGCGGGGGCGAAAACGGGCTGGTGCCCCGGGACATCTCCTTGCCGCTTGCAAGTGGGGGATAGAATGTGACTTCCGTCTTCAGAAACTGCAACCAATTTTCGCAATAGGGCGCGCAAACCAGGTGAGGCTGCAAGCAAGCTTGTCTCCTAGATATACTACAAAAAGTGGTCATTTTGCGGTCGAATTCTTTACAAGGTTAATTTGTTAAGCTTACCTTGTTATAGACCTTCCGGAACGTACAACAACCCTACGTATGTTAAACTCGGACATATATAAAAAGAACGTTGGAATTATGGAGGTGATCAATACATGATATACACGCATCCTTTGTTTATAGGAGGGAGAGTTCGCTTTTATCCTCGTTATTGCCAAGAATAAGCAGGTCGCTCATAGCGCAAGGAGGTTACAAGATACAGTCAGTAATAGGGTATTAGTATACAGTAGGGTAACGTACTTTACGCGACGGCTGATCGTCTCTACCAGGAGCGCCTGCGGCGGTATAGCTTAGGCCAGGTCCATTGTAAATGTCAGCTATAAAGACGAGGAAAAGATTGAAAAAATGCGACATATCGATAGGCAATTGATGGTTTGGATCCAAAAGGTAGTAGTAAGGCTATTACAAAAGATACGGTAAGGCAGGAAATATCGAAGGGAGATTAACGAGGTAAAAGGAAAAGGAGAGATGTTTTAAGGACTATGTTGGAGTCCGTATTTATAGGTATTAACAGACTGGATTTAATAAAAGTTACGGATTATACGATATAGTAAGGGGACACGTTATACAATACCGACAGCAAAAACGATATATTATACAGTACGTTATAAGGTATGTTATATGGTCCCGGCGGTAAAAACGATATGTTATATGGTACGTTAAAGGGGCGTTTTATATGATACTGACGACGTAAGGTTAAACCGGCTAATACGTTTACAACGAATTACAAGTTACGTTATCGACTCGCATCTAATTTGTGCCCAGCTTGCATATTAGGCGAGTGAAACCCGCGTCCTATATTTAATTAATAGGATGCTGCGACCCTTATAACATTCGAAAAATAGGGTGATATTATAAACTTAAGTTATTAGCCATTAAATCGATAAGTTACGTAACTATATACGTGACGGGATATACAATACTCGCTTCGAGTCCAATCAGGATACGGACTAGAAGCGATCCATATACGATATATGTAAGGGCACGTAATAGGCTAGGCACTGGCTATGCCCATAGATCCTGCACTATAGGCCAAAGTAACTTCTTCTAGTCTTTCGCTATGCCTCAATAGTAAGCCCTATTTGGCACCTACTTAGCTTACCATTGTAGGTCAAACTATAACAACCATAATTTCATACTATCTTCTATATCCTTAAGTACTTGTTAAATACTAACACCACTATACATGATATAGTGACGTTATAGAAGACATTATTACAGAGCTCCTACCCTAAATCAGAAAGGAATACATTATAAACAACTTTATCTGTTTAATATATTCAAAATGTAACCAAATTAGCGTAGACTATGATAGCGTTTACATCATATCGTATAAGAGAAACCGTTAACAAGTATCTCTTTTTATTTAAACGGTTGAACCTTGGGGATACTGTTTAGCTTCTGGGTGCGCTTGATCCTCTTCGCGACTAGTGGATCCTTTGTACGAGCCTGAGTATGGTGGCGCATATTGCGTTAGGGTCTTCCTTTGCGTGAAGGGGCCACTACTCGCATTAGCACCAGTACTCTTGTCATCGATTATAGAGCGTCGGGGTGTTTACTAGTATGGGTTGTACTTCGGTAATATGTAAATGAAAGTGTGTAATTAGAGTTTTTGTTGATAAGGGACACCTTTTTTGTTTGTTTTGAGTATACAACATACGGGTTATTGCACATACAGGGGTCATTTGCTAACACTCCATCGAAATCCAATAAGACTCACACATGTGATTATAGCGCGTTTCACATCCACCTTTTATACGAGCTACTTTTCTCCTTTTATACTTTACGAAACCCTTCTTTTAAAGGCCTTTATAATCGCATTTCTGGCGCAAACAAGCGCCGGGCAGGGACTGAGGAGGCTGCGTTTCTCGGCCCGACTAGGGCTACAGTTTACACGCCTATGGGTTTTTGAACTGTAGGGCACTCTAAAGTCTTATTCAGAAGGCTAGCTCGGAGGCCCCAAGGCCTGTACAGGCCTTCGGTGGACCCGGGCTACAGTCTCTTCCACCAGTATCTACTTGTGATGGTCTTACTACGTAAGCTCAAGCCGGTTAGCGTGGCTTCCATCAGCTGACCAGAGTCAGCCCCCTTGACCGTTGCACTAAGACAAAAGTACTAATAATCCAGACACTTCTGGAATACGCTAACCATACTATAAGGGGCGGGACATGACACGATACAACATCGTGCACCACATCATGTACAATCACATGACTCATAACTCAGACTGTACGGCTCATAGCCTAAGTCCATAACATGCCCCGTTCTCCATCCCCTCTTATAGTGCTTAGAATACTCCAAGGCTCATCCGCGACATCGCCTTTGAGCCACGATTCTGTTAGCAGGTTGATGAGGTCTGCTCGAACTGTTGACCTTTGTAAGTCTGGATTATTTGTGATGGTCTTACTAAGTAAGCTCAAGCCGGTTAGCGTGGCTCACATGGCGGGCACTGGAAGGAGCCGGCGCAAAGACATTGCGTGCCAACGCACGGTTGGCCGAAGGAGTCCTGTCACGGTAGACAGGCGAAACCGTGAAGAGCGACGGAGGAGTCCTGGGGGAGGGCGGGCCCGGGAGGAGGGGGCGACGGGGACGCATGGCAAGAGGGGTGACAGTTTGCACTGCCGGAACGGCGGGGACTCCTTGGGCTCGGGCAACCTTTCGGAGCCGAGCAAATTGGTTAACCAACTCGGAAAACGCGGGAGTAAAAACGGGCCTGTGGCCCGGGATATCTCCTTGTCGTTTACGAACGGGGGATAAGATGTAACCTCCGTCTTGAACAATTGTAAACAATTATCGTAATAGGACGCGTAAACCAGGCGAGGTCGCAAGTAAACTTATTTTCTAGACATACTATAAAAAGGGGTTAATTTGCGGACGAGTTTCCTATAAGGTTTATTTTTTAAGATTACCTTGTTATGGACGTCAGCTAGTGTTACACTTTACAGATGCCACTTTCCGGTGATAGTAAAATACCCCCCCCAAAAAAGCCGAACAATCTTAATGATTTTTTTGTTAATCTTTAAGTAGGCTTTCTAGTAGCTTGTTAGCCTTAATATTTACGTTATGTTGCGCGACGAACCTTCATGGCATTTTTAGCGGTAACGACCTAAGTATATACATTGTTTAGTTGTTTGTTGGCAAGCAGGAGGTAATTCAGGAATAAGGTCGTTCACTCCGTTTTTTGGTATCGAATGTAACATAAGCCTTTGACAACTTTTTAATAGCTTTGTTCATGTTAGGGTTTAGGTTCAACGGGATATATGTCTAGCTCAAGCTTTTGCCGGTCGTGCTAACTGCATAAAATTGTTATCAAACGCCGGTGTTTGTGTCGTTCGCTATCCGGTCATGTACCACTATTGAGTATTTATAGTGCTTTTACCCTTGGTGTTTAAGTAAAACTTGCGAGGATTATACGTTATATAAAAGACATGTTTAAAGTCAGTTTGCTAGCGGGTGTTATTTTGGTAGGCGTCGATGAGCTTAATATGCAGGAACTAGCTGTTTGTTAGCAGAGGTCAAACAGTTTAAAGTACTGGCTTTTATGGAGAATAGCTTTATCAACCGCAGTAGTGATTTCAGCGTTTATTTTGGGATGCAGTAAAAGAAAGGGTGGGAGGGGCAAACTATTGATAAGAAAAAAATGTCAAGGGTATATGGTTAGCGAAAAGTTGTTCTTATAAAGGAACAAAGTTGACGGACGTTAAATACCGAGTGAAGGAGTAATTTATAATGCACCCCACGGCTTCCCCTCAGTATCTATGCAGAACTTGCGGGGGTCGTGCGCCATGCGATATACACACTCAAAGCAAGTCTGCTTGCGTGTGCCGTCCGGGTAGGCATCAATTGGCCTCATATGGGGGAACTAGCTGCTTTTGAGCATGCCCACGCCATATGACCAACCACGTGACCAAGCCACTCCTTATTGCAAGCTCCACAGCAGCTCCTTAACAGGGGCCTCTTTTCCTTCTTCATCGAGGATGATGAACAGTATCCGACCACCTTGAGCGACAGCTCCCGCCTAGACCCTTCATAAACCGGACTTTTTAATAAAGAATCATTATTATTAAAGGAAAAAGTTGACAACAGTTGAACGTAGAAAGAGGAGGTTATTGATAGGGGGGGAGCGGCGTTAGCGTGATTACCCACGTTAACGCTAATACGGTATCCCTGTAACTACGTTTAACGGCAGGAATACCGGCCCCGACGACGGGTAAGCCGGGGGTGATGTTTATAGGCTGGTGCCTGCCTAATTTCCTAGTAGGGAGTTAGTCCTGGCATGCGAGTTACCGGTTCCATTCCTGCTCGCCAGCATATACTACATTCGTTTATGTTTACGAGACACGTGGCCCTCGTTTACATACTACCTATAGCCGCTCCGTAGCAGAGAATTTCTCTGTTCTGCCCTCTTCATCGAGGATTATAAACAGAGTCCAGCCTCCTTGAGCGAGACAGCCTTGGCTCAGCCCCTCCACAGCATGCCAGAGAGGAACGAATCCCTTACAGAAGTTTCTTCTTCTTGCGAGTCCAACAGTGGCCGGGCATCTTCGTTGTCTGTGATGGCGTTGGGTTGGGAAGAAAAGAAAAACATGCAAAGGAGGGGCAGGCGTTGGACTACCTGGTGATCAGGATCTCGACAGGGTCAATGCTCCATCGCAGCCAAAACGCGGACGGAGGACCCTGTTGGCAGTGCAGACGGCACACTGAAAAGAAAGGCACAACGGCCCCGAGAAGGTGTCGTTGTTGTTGGGTGATGCCTCGTGGGGTGGGTAGTATGGGGATTGGGTTCGATTTTCCGGCTAGGTTTGTATGTATTGTCGGCCCTTCATTGTATCGGGTGGGTGGGCCACTGCGAGAGGCGAGTGACACGAGATGTCGTCTTGCCCTAGATTCCTTGTTGCTCCTGCTGTCAGGTGTCCAATGTCTCGGATGAAAGCCTGCGCCAATGTACGAGCTCATCGGGCGCGTCGACATAACTCTAGGTAGCAGCACCACCACGTGGTGCCCGGTGAATGGCAACACAAGCAAATAATCATTTGGCGTATACTTTTTCGAAGCATGCCTTTCCATAATGCCATTGGCCGACATGTGTTTTACGCGCAGTAACGTGTAAACCCAACACCATATATGTTCGAAAGAAAACAACCACCTCGGTATCTCTCTCGCCGGAGAGGGGCTGCTTTTTTTTCAGTAGAATGGTGGTAGCCTGTGTGGGTTGCCAGGCGAGGCGGAAGGGCCTTTTGCTTTTCCATCGAACATGCTGGCGATGCACTTCCTCCTGCCCATCCCCGTCGTTGATGACCTGTGATCAAAGCACGTGGCTAGATTCGTCGGTATTACAGTCAGGAGGAACTTCGTAGGAGCGACACCCACCGACGGGAACCCGACAGTTCAAGGTGGGCGTGGGCAAGCCGGACGGTGGACCTGCCAAGGAGTTCGGAAGGAAAGGGTTGTGGGTCCATCCAGACTGTGGCGTTCCTCGTCGTCCTCCACGACGTTGTAGTCCAACGATTGGACACTCGTCTTGGGTCGCTGTCTATGTCGTCGATCGCCCAGACGGAAGTAACGCGTTCGGATGCCCGGGCGGAGTCTACGGTGCTGATTATGATCTGATCGTCCGCCGACCGATTGGTCCCAACGACCAAGCGGTCCTTGCGCTTTGTCGGCCATGGAAAGTGTGTTGGCGACGGCGGGCACGAGGTCGAGTGTGGTCGCATCGGCCCACGGTTTGTGTGCCGCAACGGACTTTTGTCGTGGAGCGTCCCTGGCAGCGGTCCTCTGGAACCCATTCCGTTGACCCCATTCAGAACTCTTGCCTGCTGCACGTGGACGAGTCCTCGAGCTCGGTGGGCCAGCTGCGGTGGTTTGTTCAGTGGTTTGGTTGGAGTTGGGGACGCTTTTGCCGGTTGTGGCCCACGTTACGGAAGCTACGTAAGGGCGTACCAAACTCCTTACATTCGATAAAGTTTTTTGTGCGTTTCGCCAATATACGTTTGGACGCGAAGTCCCCTTTTCCGAGCGTTTTGAACGTAAGCTTGCAGGCGTTCCCGTTCGGCTTTCTTATCCGCCTTGTTTGTCCATCGATTAGTTTACGCTTTATATGCGATTTCAACGGTAGTTGATGTATTCATAGGAAGGTCGTAACGGTAATCTGCTGGTCGGGTAGGTGAAGCTTTCAACTTGATGTCTGTTGGCTTGCGTGTTGTGTGATGAAGGATCAGTTTGATGTCGATGAAGGGTTTTATTTCTGGTACAGGTTGGGTTTATGAGTGTCATTTTTGTTGGTAGTGAACAGTGAGAATAGCGGTGCGCGGTGAGATTCCACGTTGTGTTCGGCTATGATTTCGCCAGTGCCGGCGTTGTTGGATTGGCGGAGGGTATCGAAACTGTGGATCGTGACATCCACACGCGGTCCACACGCGTTCCACACGTGTTGTATACCTTTCCCCTGGTTCCCGGACGAGGTGATCAGTATAAACCAGTATAAACCATCAAGGGCAGATGGTGTAGCGGCGGGTTTCCTCGAAGGTCCTATCCAAAGCGTTATAAAAGATCGCAGCCGCCCGCCCTCGTCGTAACGCGTGTAGCCCGTCCATTTTGGCATCATAGGTACCATCGGATTTTCCATTCGCGGCGTTGTGGATGGCATGTATCACTTAAAACAGTGATGGAGATTTGTAAAAGGGGCTTCGTAAAGAGATTTCGTATCCTGAGGGTATTTTGAGTGACCCGTATGATAGCTATTCATTCGAGATTTCCTGACGAGAGGCGAATTTCCGTCACCGCATATTTGGATGATCAGGCGCAGTCGGTACCTGTCTTGGAACTCGGGTTGCGAGGGGTATTTTTTGGTGCTCGACGGTGACTTCGTTGCTGTGTGCGTTTTTTATTTGGGTCGTCGCCAATCGGGCGTTCGCGGTATGTATGATGTAGCAAGAGCCAACTCAGGCGACCGTGGTTGAGACGTTGCATGGAGTCTGGAAGTGTAGCTCTTTCCGAAAAGGACCTAGATATTGCACTGCCTCCGAACGTAGACGTCTAATCCACGTTGTTTAACCCGGACGGAGGATAGAATGTGAGCTGTGGTCGATTTATTCCTGTCAGATCCGGTTCTCCGGGTGTTTGGGTTGTTTGCGGTTGAACACGCTTTCTTTTTTCGCTTTATGTCTTAGCGATTATATTGGAAGACCGTATCCAAAACCATATCCCTTCTTCTGTCGATCGTCAAGCTTGCCGATAGAGCAGCCTGATGGCTTTGCACCGGTTCCAACCCCTTTGTCTGAAAGAGTACTCCTCCCGTTACTGCGTTGGAAGTGTCTACAGACAGGTGGAATGGCCTCGTCATGTCTGGGGCACAGAAGTTCGTTAGTGACTGGACTTCTTGACCAATTTTAACAGAGGCTTAAGCATGTTCCGCTTCCCAAGTGAAGTCAGCTTTCTCCACCCATGCCATCTGCTTTGATTCTCGTCACATCAGTGTAAGCTTTGGCACCTGTCTATGCCCACCGATGGAGTAGCCCGATAGCCTTGTAACGTGCCCCCGCCCGAGTGATTATTGTAATGTTTTCCCCATCAATCGCGGTATCTCCGAGTTTTTGGTCGTGTTCTTTCGCATATGTGGCCATGTCGGTCGTGCTATATTGCAAGCCACGGCATTTGAAACAGCACTGGGCCCCGACCACTTGTGGACGCGTCGGGGTATTTCATCGACTGAGCCATATCGTGGGACCCTGTACGCAGGCTGCGGCAAAATACAGAAGGGACGTGGGCGGGCCTTCGTCTGCAGTATGAATGATCAAGAGAGAAGAACCTCTCATGACGGCTTGGCGGGCTAGGCCGGCTTGTGGAAGCTGGAGAGAGCCCGGGTCAAGCTGAGGGATGTACACGAGCACCCGTAGAGCGATGCCTTCTGATGGTGGATGGGAAACAGGGAGCGTGTTCGCCACGGCGCTGTTGGTGGATGTCGGCACGGTGGAAGCGAGGAGGGCGGATTGGAAACAGTGGATGGAAGAATGAAAGGTGGAGAGGGGGGGCGAGAAATGGAAACAAGGGATGGAAAGTGGGAGTGTGCGAGTAGCAGCTGACAAAAGACGTATGCAAGGGCTACTTCTAAGTGCGAGGGCGCAAACGGGCAGTTCGTGATTCTTTTAGATGTGGTGGGTAGTGTCGGTTTCCTGATCCGCGGTTCGGCGGAAGAGGGGCCAAATGATGCAGAAGGAACTTCCGGAGGTGATTTTCCCATAGGAACATGGCCAGATGCGGTGCGGTCCACGGAGGTCCTTAACTTCGGTGTGGAAAATCTAGTGTGGGAGAAGTAAGACAAGAAGGGGCAAGCGCAGGTGTATGAAAAGTTGGTCGCGCGTGCTGCTCCGACACGACGTACCAGGCCCGAGATAATTACCGAGTTGACTGCTTGGACCCGGAGAGAGGTCCTTTGGTATGAAGAGGAGAAGGCAGGTGATGACATTGTTGTTTGTATGGCCAGCCAACAGAAGAAGTCGCTTCTGCTGAAAACTCTTGGAAAGCTTCATCGATAGCCCATCTCGATTTTTTCGCCTTCGAGCGTACATGCCATTGTACGCGTCAAACGCGTATAGCCGTAGATACACTTTCAAAGCGTGAATGAATGCCAACGTCTCCGTTGTTTTCTTATTATAACCTATACGGCCCAAGTCAGTTTACACTTCCTAGACGCGCACGATATTGAGGGTTACTTACCATAGATTTTGCGCGCGTAAAAGAAAGCTTTGGTGACTGGTAGAAGGGGAAGGGGAGGGGAAGACCAGTAGCGTCCACTGCTCGTCGTTTTTGGAGCATAGACGATAGAAACGCCTAATTTGTCTGTGCTTCTGAGAGAGGGGCGCGTCATATCATGTGGTCAGGAGGAGTCCAACTGGGAAAGAACGATCGGATCAAGAAGAGAAGGGAAAGATGAAGTAGAAAGGGGTTTTTGGGATAAAGAGTCGGTATAGGGTAGTCTCCTGTGCAGGCTGTTCTGATACAACTTGACAGGTACTTGTCGCCTTGGTGGTACGCCTGATACTTTTTTTTTTTTTTTTTTTTTTTTCTCTGGCCAAGCATGTGAGCGTGCAAGAGTGCGAATTCGGCAGTATATACAGGATGTTGGTCGTACAACCTATATGCCAGTGATAATAAAAATGATTCAGACCGTCTTTGACGGCGTTGGCATCCCAGACACCCTCGGCGTTGGGAAGGGGGCGTTAGACGGCCTGGGAGGGTGTGGATAATCATCGCCGAACAAGGACGTTGGTAACAAAAGGGGGCAAGTGAAAGGGCCCATCTTGCCATGGTAGATCAGTCTCGCCCCTCCCCAACCCTGCAGTGCACTCTCCGGTATATGGTCCAGCGTGTCGTCGGTGCCTATTTTGACTGGGACTTCTTGAAAAATGCGTTGGCGGACAAGGTTTTGTCGCCCTTCTTGATGGAGAACCAAGGCGAAGGGTGTATTTCTCAATGCCCTTTCCTCGAAGCTTCCATGGCTCTGATTCGAAGATTGCGTCGTTTTTATTTACTTGATGTTTCCGTCCCTGGAAAGTTCGGATTACAGTCGACCTCGTCCTTGCGCCCGCAGCAGCAACGTCGCCGTGATAGCAGCTGCTGCTGCTGCTGCAGGAATGGAAAGAGGCTCTCTCTGCTGGGCGGTAACCCTAGCAACGCCGCCACCGCCCTTTGACCCCGTGTTGCTGGTCTTGGTGCTCGGCTCTTGCAATGGCGTTCGGGCGCCATCTGGTGCGCGGGGAGGGGAACTGACGCTGGCTCTTCGCGTGTACCACGCCTTGAAGTTATAGAGATCGAAGACGCTACGTACCCCGGAAAGGTCGATGCTCTACGACGCTGGCGCGTGCCCTGCCTTGGAGGCGGCGATTCTGATTCCTTCGATCGGCCTTCCTGTTCGTTCTGGGGATCGGGAAGAAAGAGGGGCTGGTGCAGAGTGGAACCCGTTATCCATCAGCTGTCTCTGTGTGTACTGGGCATCCATCTCGAAATCTTCAGGTCGTCCCATAGGCTATAAGGTAGGTGAAGCCCCTCGATGGTGGTGTAGGCGATCATGCTCGTGCAAGTCTTCAAGACCACCGGTGTCTTGTGTTCTTCCATGGTATCGAACGACAGCTCGGGAGCCTGATGTTGAAGGTGTAGAGTGCGCCATACTTCCGACATCTCCATTACCACCGCCGCCAAACAAAAAGTAGGAACAGTAGTCGACGATCACATGGATGTGTGTTTTGCCTGCATCTCCCGGTAGATTCATGTGTCCAGTGAAGTTAGACCAAACCAGGTCCCAGTTTCCATCCCGGAAAAGTCCACCGGTATCCGATATTCGCGGCCCCCACACCTTGGTTTGGGATCGATGAAGTGGAAGGATGGGGTTTCGCAGCAGCCGGGCATGGCCGCCGGTACGAAACAAGAAGGCACGAAAAACAAGCGAAGGAGTGGCAGCAGAGCCAAGGCAGGAAGCACCGCGATAGGTGAGCCCCGAATGCGAGTCGGCGGGTTCCACACTAGTGATGTCACACTAGTGATGGAAGGAACAGACAGAGGCCTTTCCATCAAGTGGGTGGCTGCACTCGGTGGCGAGCGAAGGTGAACTCGCCCGTTTAAGTGTAGGAAGGTGGACCGTGGTTGTGTCACATCTCACTCGGCAGCACAGCTCGGCCTGAATGAGCTGTCCGTTGCTCCGGCCGAAGAAGTCCTTCCTGATAGATCGCTTCCAGTACATTATGGAGTTCTTTAGACCAGGTGGCGCGGGAGGGACAGGGTGACTGCTTCATTCCTGGGAAGCTGGACCTCGTCGTCGACGATGGTTAGGCAGGTGAAGCCGGGGGAGATAATGTTTTCATTCAAGTCCCAAAGGTTGCATGGAGAAGAAAGAGCGAGGGTATTCCGGGAAGAAGAAACAGGCTTGAGAAGGAAGATGGGGCCGAAGGCTGGTGGTGCCTTCCATGATGTGGAATGAGATGTGGCTTGACTTGGAAGGTCGATGGTGGATGCGTCAGAAGAACAGACGGAATGGGCGGATATGACGAGATAGAGAATTGTAATCATGAAATACGGACAGGATGATGGAAATAGCAAGTCATGTGACAGTGACAGGAAGGTGTTGCGGCGGCTGGTGTCGTCGTGTCGATAGAGAAGTGCACCTGGGGAGTGCCTGCTGTTGAAAATGACTTTGCCATCAGCTCTGGCCAGCTCTGTCAACTAATTTATGACTGGCAAATCAGCCCAGAGAAGCGTGGCTTGTGACTGTTCATGAGTGTTCGGGTCGTCTATATACCATGTCGCCCTTGCTCGCAAGCATATCGTCCTCGGCCTGGACAAGCTTAGGCATGGACGTACTGATAAACACGGTGAAGGCGCTGCTGAACACGCTCACCCTTTCCCTCCACGCCAGCAGCTCGGCCATCGTAGCTAGTGTCGCCTCCCTCACGCGCCGGATAGGCGACCGTTCGGGGGCGCTATGAAAGGCACAGAGCCCATGGTTGCCAAGGTCCAACAGCTTCATCATAAACCTGGGACCTGTGGCGGCTATGTGGACAGTAGGGCTGCATATAAGGACCTCATTAACGACGAAGAACAGGGTCCCTGCGTACACCACGACCGCTGGGCTGGCTGACCTAGCCCAGATGTTGGGGGTGCTGGAGGTGGCTCTTCCACCTCGTCCCAAGAAGAAACCAGCTGCGGCCCCCGAGATGGTTTATTGATTGAATGACCTTGGAGCGGCCCTATGCTGAACACCCGTCAAGTCAGGAGTAAATGCCTCATGCCCGAAGGCATCATCCAGCCTTATTTTTCACTTCCCCACAGAAACCCTCCATTCAAAAAAATGCCTGTTTCGTCCAATTTACCATCTACTGCAAATCTGGCACATGTGTACTCATATAAACACTGAGGGTCCAGTCTGTTCTGGGCAGCTATCCGAATCCGATTGTGGTAGCGTACCAAAAGCGGAGTTTATCCTGTCCAAAATAGTGTTGTATTCAATATTAGAAGAAGTAACGTGCAACTAACTTTGTTAGATAGAGAGCTTATTTATCTCATGCTTATGACTAAGCCGTAGTGCTTGCCAGCTACTATAAACCCATTGTAAAATGAACTCTGCATCCAGTAGCAACTTCGACAACCCGACCACTATCCTTAATAATTGGCTGTTTTTCCGGCGTCAACGTGCTTTTATCTCGCAGAGAATCCAAGAAAACCAACAAGAAACACCAGCTTAAAAATAACGATTTGGAAGAGGTTATCGAGCCAAAAAGAAAACCTTTATCGGGAAATTATGATATACATCCCTCTTGCGCCAGCAACAGAAGTATACATGTCGTGAACGATATTGAACCCGCGCGCGCGTTCGCGAAATAAATCGAGGGATTAAAATCCTCAAATATAACAGTATGCAAATGGGAGAAGTCATGGAGAGGATGTTCACAAATATAGAAAAGTTGCGTAGTTTTGTAAAGTCTTTAAAAGCAAACCTTTGAAATGTTTACAAAGGATTGAAAGACGCCGAATTGGCAATGGAAGGGATATGTGTGGGTTGTTTGTCTAGTTTCACATAGGCGTCATGACATATGTTTTTGAAGGCAGGAGTTGTGGGTTTGTGAAAGTTTGTGTAATACCGTGGTTTTATCTATTTGCATTTGCAGTAACCCTTTCACCTCATCAATCACGGCCATAATACCACTTAAGAAGAGGGACAAAAAGCAAGAACTCAAATACTTGAAAGAGAACCTCTAGAAAGCTTTGGATGATGTGACTAATAATGAGATCACGTTCTACACCACCGAGAAGAAATGGGACATTCTTAAACATACGCTGAAATGTGGAATAAAAGGTGACCACCTCCTCTACGCCGCCCAAGTTGAGCCTGCCATCCGGATTGTAGCCAAACAGAAAAAATCATTATCAATCAGACTTTACATCAAGAATCTCCCAGATATACCTGCAATGCTGCTAAATAGGATGCATAACCCGGTTTATGACAGACATAATATAGAACCGGTGGCCGTTTTAACATCGCTAAATTACATTTTTAAAAAAATTGAAATCCTAAAATTGTTGCAAACGTTAGACGGAAAAATAAAATTGTTCGTTTTTCGGACTTTGTGCTTGAAAAAGAGGGTTTGATGGCTGATTTGGAACTAGGATCTAAAGCGAAAAACGAACCTATTCTAATTGAGATTCAAATACGTTTCGAAGGAGAAAGAATAAAATCCTAACCATGTTGCAGCTAAGTAACTTATACTTTACAAATTTTACAAAATTATATCATTGTTGATTCATTAGTTCAGTTTATTCAATTGTTTTTAGGTGCGGTGTTTGGTTGTATTAATACAGCGAAAAGTACGCATATAAAAAGGGGAACTCGTTCACGGTACTCTGCTCACAAAGCCAATACAGCTTGCACCACCCGATTCAGCGGAATCAAATGCTTAAAAGAGCCAGAATTAATAGCTCAAAGAGGTTGGAATCTACAGAAGAACGACGTGGCAAAACAATTTAAAAAGACAACGAAAAAGGGTACAATTAGTAGCAAAAGCATTTCATGTAGACAAAAGGAAATACAGAAGAATGTAACAAAGTGAAGGATTTTCAAATGCTTAAAACGGGAGTATTTTCTATCCTCTAACACAAGAAAAGATAAAAGCATAATACAGAAAAGACATATCAAAAGCTTAATAAATTCATTTTTTTTGTATTTTACTATCATTGAGCTGCGCCTTCGATAAAGTGTGAAAGTTGCTACAACGAAATAATCCTGTGGATACCGGCGAGAAGGATCCTAACTCGAGTCCTCAACGGTTCTGTATAGGCGATAAGGCTCCGGAGCGATCCTTCCAAGCAGGACCTTAGGGTACCCTACAAGTTAGGAGCTTGAAAGCGTGTGAATGGCAACTCTGGTTGGGTTAAGAGGCGCGGCTTAGTCAGCCCCCATCCGGCTGTTACTTACGCCAGAGATACAACTATATAATCCTTTAAAATAGGTACTTAATGAAGAATAAATATGGAGAAAAAGGTTGTAAAAAGCGTGGAGATCAAATGCATTATAATTACATATGGCGTTGTCGGTAAAGTCTAAAACCTATTCACGTGAAATAAGGTATTCAGAAGAATAATCGTTATATTGGTAAAGTTATAGTAAAGATGAAGATACGAAGTAGCATCTAGAGGTGTACGCTACAGGTGAGGGTTTATAAGTCCTCACCTAAAGTGTACTACTCTAAACCGCTCCACGTGTTGCCGTTTGGTCTGGTATACCCATTTCAGACCGATCCATACATTGACTTCCGGTTTGGAATAGCTATTTCAGACCGATTTATACATGGAATACTTTGCATTTTGCAATAGTGTAGCCTGTAGCGTGACACATTATCGTGCACTTTGCAGGAGTCCACCCTGCAATACAGTGCACTGCTACTTATCTTATATATACTATCTATAAAGGTATATAGTAATATCCATACAGGTAATCTTTTTTTCCTTATATACCTCGTACCTATAGCCTAGTAATAACAGTATGATTGTAGTTACAGAGGTCCAAATTAATAGGTTTTATAGTGGCAGTGTTATTGCCGTATTAATTGCAAAAGGTCCAATTCAGCAAGTTTCCATAGTAACAGTGTTGTTGTCGCATTAATTGTAAAGGGTATAAATTAGAAAATTCGGCTGGGATTAGCAAAGTTTAGCCGAGGTTGTATTTACAGTTCGGATCTGGTTGGTATAGTTAAATGGGGTTAGTATAGTTAATAATAGCGTTTTTCATAGTTAACATGAGTAACTGCATAGGTGCTATAGAGATTAATAGCGTAAGAGTATTGGCGTAAGGGTAATCGCGAAATCATGTGTTGGGTTAATTTCAAAAGATATATCGTTATCGGTTTGTATAAAATTTCTTTTCCCCCTCTTTTAATAGCGTATAATTTCAACCGATATAAGTCCCTACCCTAATAAAACCTTTATAACATTTAACCAAAACAAGCCGATTAAATATATAGGTTATTTACCTAATATATATATACTAACATTTCTTTTGAATAAATGCAGCGTAAGTCTAGGTCCGTAAGGCGCCGTCTGGCGCGCACCCGCCATATTGCCGCCGTTGTTACCGCCGCCGCCTACAATACCACCACTACCAGCAGCAATAGCCCGCCTTTTTCGAGTACTATATCATTAATTGCAGTTTCATCGCCTGCCGCCGCCACGCCATCTAGCCCCGCCATGGCCACTCCGCCTAGCCCCGCCATCGCTACGTCGTCCAGCCCCGTTACCTCTATTTCGTCTCCTTTCGCCGCCTTTGCTACAACCCTTTTCGCCGCCATCATTACGACCCTTTTTTCCCCTTTTTCTTCCTCCCATTTTCCCAACTCCTAAAAGGAAGAACGGGGGACTTCTAAGGTTATAAAGCTTACCCTTTTCCTGCGAGTAAAACCACATTACCAATAAAGCCCCCTTTATCCTGTAAACTAAGCCTAATATAATAACATTAAGGTTTATATTCCTTACATCCGTTTATTTATATACCTTGAATCCTCTTTTCCACAACTATAAAATACGAAGCGAATTTATTTCACCGCCTCGAACTTCGTATCGTTAAGGTACGTCGCAAAGCTATGTTAAGGCGTAAAATTTTAAAATGACGTATCCGGGTCCGCAACCCTAAGCCGTTAATAAATAAACCTTACGAATCGTATATCGCGTCAGCGGTCAAGGGCAAGTCCGTTAACGATTATTACAAAAACGGGGGTTGTTTAGCCCGTTATTACCGTTACAAGTGAATTAACAATTTATATGCCCTCGTTTCGATAATTTCAAAGTCGTAAGCCGAAACCGTATTACGCGCCTACCGATTCCTTAGAAAATTTTATCCAAACTTTAAGAATTCATTTATTGAAAATATATTATTTAAAATGATTCGAAAAAATGAACGAGATCGTAAATCACCAAAATAAACTGGTATTAATTAGTAATAAATGTTAACAAACGGTTAAAGGAAACGGTAACCCTCATCGTTACCTAAAAACGGGGCTTACATATTCTACGTCAACGAGTTTAATGACGTTATCGTATGTCGCTGTAAAAAGGGTAATCGCTCTTTTAGGCCTTTACCTAAAGGTTTAATTAATAGGGTAAAAGTTTATATTCTTATTGAAGTTAATATAGTTGATAAAGATAATAGCGATAACGTTAATATAAAGGGGGAGGCTAATGGGTTGAACGTTAAGAACGCGACGGCGTCGCCCTTTCCCTTCAATACTGGATAAATACTCATAAGCTAGGCTGGTGTATTAAGCTATAATGAAGTGTGTTATATATCAATGTTATAAATTTGGACAAAATGATCGTTGAACTGTAAATCTAAAATATATAACATAAGAAAGTAATATATTAAAACCAGCACAATATTTTAAAGTAAAAAAAAAGTAAGAAAGAGGTTAATGCGAATAATATAATGAAATAAAGAAAAAACTAAGTAGGAAATTCCGGCGAGCTAAGACTTATAAAACAAAGCGTGCCAGAATACTGGAATCGATTAAAAGTGGTTAGGTTAAACGAAAGTAAAATCTGGGATTGTGTAAATAGTGTAGTACAAGTTAATTTAAATTAACGAACAAGTGGTATAGTAGTTTGTTAGGGTCGTAAAACCTTTTTAACGACTTTAATAAATAACGAATTCATAGATATAGATATTTTTATCGCTTTATTAAGCGTAATCTTAGTTATCTCGTTTACCCAGTTCGATTTACCATCGATTTATATTTTTTCCTCGATTTTACATCATTTATATAACTCGTGTAAAGTTATAATGTCTATTATTAGGCGTTTTATCATTCTTAACTCATCATTTAATCAGGTATTTATAAAACGGAAAGGAATAAATATATAAAAAAGGGGTATAAGCCGTGAATTAAGGTTAAAAATAATTATCCGGACTATTATCGTTATAAAAATACTTAAATCGAAGTTTTTAACTATATTATAGATTTTTTTACCGCCAAAACACTTTTTGTAACCCTTTTACATTTAGTCAAGTTTTCAATAAATAATGTTTTTATAAAGTATAAAGCCGTTTCGGATCAGTATTTCATTGCTGAAAAACTAGGACGAAGTTTATTTGTAAAATGCAGTCGTTATAATTAGTTAAGAAACCGTTAGTAAAAATTAAAAGCTTGTAATACGTATATACAACGGTAAATATGGTAACCGCGTTTGAATTACGTAATTATTATAAAAAAGGTTTTTTAAACACCTTATATATTTCGTCTGTCGAATCGGTTCGATATTCTGTTAAGATAATAAGGATAAATATAACTTTTAATTATGTTATAAAAACGATCTAAAAACTGCATATACTTTAATATTTGTTTTCGTCAGAACGTTTTACGTTATTTAGGACGATGAAGGTAACTTTTTTTTAACTTCTCCTTTTGTTTAAGGCTTAAAAATCCGTTTTCAACGGTAATGGTAGCGTTATTGAAATCGATTATATAGTCCTTTATTAGATACCTCTTGTGTTTTGTTTTTAAATCGGCCTTCAATAGTTTTCTTTCTTTTAAAACAGAGAACGACGTATTTTATACTATTAAAGTATTGTCCGTTTATATAACTATTAATATAAAGCCTTCCGATTGAGCTATCGACACTATTAGATACGGGTTGAAGGAAAAGTTAGTTATTCCGAGTCGTTTTTTATAATGCCTTTGGTAAATATTATAATAGTAAATACTAACTTTAACTAAGCCGTAAAATGATTTTATAATGCGTAAAATCGTTTTGGATAGTTAATATTACCTGAAATCTTTCGGTATATCGACGTATATTGGTTGTTTAAACCGGTTCTTAAATTTGCTTTATATTTGTATAATTATTCAAAACTCCATATATGGGTTATAATTCAAAGAGGTTACTAAAATTAATAGTAAACGGTAATTAACTCGTTATAATATAGTTCATTATTTTATAATATCATTTTTACCTTTGTGGTTATATCATTCAATAACTAGGCAGGTTTTTTGCGTACAGTTTCTCGATTTCATTTTCAACCTTGTAAATGGAGCGAGTTAAAAAAATCCGATAAGTATCGTAAATTGCCAGGTTAAACCGTTTAAAACGAAATATACCTTAGTTGATTAAGGTTAAGATTTCTGTTTGATGAAATAATACGAATAAAGTATCTAAGGTAGCAATAATAATCTCATAACTAAACTTTAAATTTAGTTTACGGTTCTTTATTTCATTTCACGTAATAATGGAGTCCGCAACAAAGTTTTCAAAGTGTTTTTTTGGTTTTCGAATAAAAAGGGCGCCTTTGGAGGCTAGGTTTTTATAGGGTTGGTATAAACGGATCGCTTTTATTTAGCGTAGTCGGACCAAAATTTTATTTTTAGGGGAAGGCTAAGGTTAAGTTTAGTTCAAATCCGTCGTTTTAGGTAATATTTCACGGGAAATTTTACTCGTTTTGTTATTTCGGGTCGATTCTTTTTACCTTTTTTTCATATTCGTATATTATTATTCAGCGAAACAAACGTATACCGTTTAATAGGTTAAAGAATATATTATAGCCTTCAAACCCGTCAATTTTACGATCTTTCGTTTTCTAAACCTAAATTTTAAAATAAAATAATAAATTTAAAACGCTATTTTTATGTGAGCTATTCCTTATAATAACGTTTTAAACATATCGTTTTTCACTTACAAAAAGCGTTATAACGTTATGGATTTTGTTATAATATTGGCCCTCGATATTATAAATGGTAATGGGGTAAAGTTTGTATAGATTTTCGGGTAGGAATTGAAGATGAAAAGCGTAAGGTTAAGTTTACTTGTATTAAAATTGTTATTAACGACGTTAACTTGTATTTAAAGAATAAATTTCTTAAAACTAATATCCTTTAGTTTTTTCAATAATATCATGTACGCTTTTTCAAGCGGTTTGTCATATCGCTTACACTTTCTAATACCTTATAGGACTTTCATTAAGATTGATCTATACCTATTACTCATTATCCGTACCTTAATTAGCTATGCGATAAAGTCGAAAATCGTGTTAACATTGTATAAAATATAATTTAAGGGCCCTAAATAAACGTTGAACTCATAGTCTACTAAAGCGTCATAATAGTTTGTAATGAGAACGTTTCTTGTGAATTTAGTGGCCTAAAAAGACGATACTATGATGACGGCGTAAAACATCGGTTGGCTATCTAAATATATAATATTAATAATTATTTCGTAATTATAATCTATACCGTTTTAAAGGCGAAAATTAAGCCGTTATAAGGCTTATAACTGTAATTATCACTTATATTAAAACTTGTTAATAACTTTAAGTGCGTCTTTTCCTATATCCGTATAATTTACGGCGTAGAGTAAGCGTAAAAGGCGTTTTGTAGCCAGATATCCGACTTATTCGTGTAAAACTCGTAATTTCGGTTAAGGTAAATGAATAAGATTAATTATACGTATTTCTGTGGGAAACAACAAGTATCCGAATTTAATCTCAATAAATACGAATATACTATTTAAGGCGCAAATAAGTTGGTTAGTCGTATTTCGGATTTCAATTTCGAGTTTATTTATATCAGCTAATAAAAGTAAAAATGGTATTTTAAAGTTCATTACGTAGAACTCCATCCATTCTAAACGCGTATTTTAGAGGACCGTTCCAAGCGAGGACGCTTTGTTCTTTTTAAACAATTTTTTTTGGAATTTTTTATATGGTTTAGCCGATATTTTAAAAAATTCGCCTTAAATACATCGAATCATCGTCTTCCTGCTGTTAAAATTTTGGCTACACCAATGTTTCGTATAATACCTTGAAAAATATTTCCGTATCTATTGAAAAGCGTAAACTGTGACGTTATATAGGCTATAATCATTTTCGTTACCAAATTTAAGTTTGTAATATATATCTAGGAGACGTTTTACAAGTTGGCGAAGATACATTGGGCGTTTTCATCGTCTTAGGTTAAAAGGTAGGCATTATTATATTGAGTATCATTTTTTCCTAATATTCCTTCGTAAGGGCTGGTATCCAATGTATTATCTGTACTTTTGTACTTGGCCACATATATTTTAAAATTAGCTTTCATCCAATTTTTCAATTCATACTTGGCTTGAAATTATCGTTTGATTAAAATTTATTCGTAAACGGGGTGGTTTGTTAATTAATAACCGACTTTGCCATATACGATACACTGTTTTTACAAATTTGTAAGGCTTCGTATATTTTTTCGTAAGTATTGTTATAGTTTCGGTACGTTTCCTCTATCTGAGAACGATCGTTCCTATTCTTTACCGCTAAAGTTTCCCCCTTAATACTTATACTTTAGGCGTTCGTTTTGCTTAAAGTCAACCTTAAATCTTCGATTGAAAACGTAATATATAGTTTCGGTAAGTTTTATTTTAGTAATTGAAGCTTTACCTTTGACTTTATTAGTTATAAATATTAATTCGAAACTAATTCATCGGCGTATAAAGATTTTACACAATATTTTAGTGCTTGTATAAAATGCCTTTAAATCCTTTTTCAATTTAAAAAGTATAAGTTAAAAATCCGGGTTTTCGCGGTAATATTTTATTACTATTAAGATAAATAGTTTGTTGCCTTTATATTCCAGTCTCAGAGTTACCTAGTACTTTCGAAACTTAGCTAATAGGGCGATAAGGATTTACTATAGGTTTTTATTTGCGTTTTCCTAATATTTTTTCACGGATTCGAAAATCGTATTTATCCAGTCCTTATCGTTCAATTCATAGTTAATCTTTATATTAAAGTAATTTAAAGTGGTTATGATACGCTAAAGATATATCTACCTATATAAAATGGTATATATACTATTATTTAGTTTATCCGGAAAGTATATCTGGTAAAATGATATACAATTAGTATAGTTTAATATCCAATATCTTATATGTATTAAGTATAACGTGTATTTTATTATTAAGTACGTCGTAAGGCTCGTCTTTATATTTTTTATTCTTATCTCATAGCCTAGTAAATTTGTTTAGTTTTATAAGGTCTTTTTTATCCGTGAGAAAGCGGTGTGGAGGGAAATTGCGGTGAGGATCTTGGTTAATGGGTATCGGTCCGTAAGGTAAGTATTGGCGTTTTACGCCGCATTTTGTTTCCTAAAGCAGGTTGTTTACTGTGTTCCGGCCGATTATCGTTTCTAGAATCGGGTTATTCTTTATTTTTCGACTGATTTCGCTATAGGCAATCGGATTATTTTCAGTATTCGGAAAGTTGTTTGGCATTTGGTTTTGTTTTATAATAAGTACTAGTGTAGTGGTTTATTTTATTTGTATGGTAAATAAGGATTTTAGTTGTTCTTTTTTTTCCTATTTTTATCTTAGGATATAGGTATAAAATTAGGTCGTTTTACTCCTCTTCCCCGTCATTTGAATAACAGTTTCTTTTGATTCGTAAAGAAACACCCTTTTACAAATTCCGTTAGGTATAAATCTTTACTTTTACAATTCGGTACATCTTCAAGTTGTATTATTTCGAATAAGGATTTTGTAAAGCAGCCATATCTACTCCTTGGAGTATTAAGGCATTTGATTTTTTAATAGATCCGTAAGTTTTTGGCAATGGTAGGATTTATTATTTACCATATATTTAACGTCCAGTTGGAAAATTTCTTATAAAATTTGTTCAATTACCTAAGTTTTGGGATTTTCTCTTTTTAGCAATGGAGTATAACGGACAAAAGGTATATGTTTGCGTTATAATTTTTTGGATTTCTTACTAGGGAATCGGTTGTTTTGTCTCAAAGGCTTATATATATTTCATTTATTATAGATTTTCTGATTCCCATAAATTCGACTAAGTGATCAAAATAGGCGTTAGAGTCCTTTAGTGTTATTGGTTTTGGGGTTATGGGTAAAGGTGTTTCAGGGTACCTGGTTCTTATACATACTTGGTATATTTAAACGGTTTAAGTTGATAATTTAAAACCAAAATTAGATTTGGATGAATATAAACAGTTAATGCAAATTAAATAGAATGATTAAAGTGGGTAAAAAAGAGCTTACTAAAACTTACTAATACGAGTAAACTTTAAATAAGAGGTAAATGAGACGTAATTAAAAACCAGTTAGGCGTCTTGGATTAGGTTCATTAATGTTCGATAAAAATACACTCACTAAATAGCTATGAAATTGAAAATGTTACAGGTACTCAATTTAAAATACATGAGGCGAACGTAAGGCGGATGTGGAAAAGTAGGCAGGGTTAAGGGAGTGTAATTGTATAATCCAGTGTTTGGTAATCGGTTGGAATTAGCGTGTCGTAACCAAAGTTATAAGGTAAATCAGTTTAATTACTTGGTCTGTAACCAAACTTAATAGGGTAGTCGGTTTGGTTGCTTTATACGTAACCGCTTTTACTAAGGCAGGTAGTGTGGATTGTCTAAATTCGGATGGGTTTTAATAAAAGGTTCCGAAACTTGGTGATTACGTGGCTGGGTACGTGATGAAACGCTTTTTAAAAAGTGTCCGGGTCTGTTAAAACGTCAAACAAGGGTTAATAGTAGGGTAACGGGAATTTTGACAAATAAATCACTAAACAAAGGTTAGTGGTATCGTACTAAAGTTTTTCTTTTTAAACTTAACTGGTTTTTACAGTCTTTGTACACGTCGGCGTGTAATTTTTGTAAAAACGAATCATTGGAGTATAAATAGTTAGGACCGTTACAATATCCCGCTATAGGTATTCAACTTGTATCTGTCTCTTATTTTCTAAGCTATCTTTAGTCGACCGAGTTGGATACTAATTATTGTCGGTAAGGTCTAAAACTTATTTACGTAAAATAAGTCATTTAAAAGAGTAATCGTTAGATTGGCAAACTTATAGTAAAGATAAAGATACAAAAGAGCATTTAAGAGTATACGCCACAGGTAAGGGTTTATAAGTCCTTACCTAAGGCGTAATACTCCAGACCGCTCCACGTATTACCATTCGGTCTGGTATAGCTATTTTAGACCTATCCATATATTGCCGCTCGGTCTAGAATAGTCATTTCAGACCGATTCATGCATGGAGCACTTTGCGTCTTGCAAGAGTGCAGCCTACAGCGTGATACCTTATTGTGCACTCTACAAGAGTGCACCCTGCAATACAGTGCACTGCTACTTGCCTTATTTATACTATTTATAGGGGTATATAGTAATACACACAGTTGTTAAACCACGTAAAGCGTTATTAAAATACTTCAATTGATACAGTAGCTCATACATTTCGTAACAACAATGAAATAAAATTCATTAGTGGTTGTATTTGAACAAAATCCTGTTTGAATTTTTTCTTGTATATTGCGATGAATATCAACTAAATAACAATAAAAAACTTTGATATGTTAAAATTTACTTATTATAAGTATCTTTATATTAATATTAATGTAGTGCTATTGAATAAGAGGGAATATACCTACATACGGGCTGCAATTATATACTCTTTACACTACTACTGTTATACATATTTAGGGAATCTCGTAAGGTCTTTAAAGCCTAAACGATCCTTCGGGCTTTTCTTTTTTAAAATCAGGTTTTCTACCCCTAGTTTGCTAGTCTCTACCCCTACTTTCATTAGTTCTACTCTCGCTTACACTTAGTTTGACTTACTTTTTCGAACTCGGATTTATTTGGGCTGTATATTTTCAATGTAATCAAACGATGTGATTTTCATAAGTAACACGGGGGCGATTGTAAAACACGCTCGTTACATTTATAAAAGTCTTTGCTAACTTCGTACATAAGTTACTGTAATTACCAAATTGTATTTACGAACAGTAAAACGGATATATCATTATTGCTCCCGCCGTTATTAGTCAGCTATCTTCTCGTACCGGCGTATCTATTTTTTCCTAGAAACAGGGGGTATTGGTAACAACGGCGGTAGTAATAACGGAAACAATATGGATTTCATTAGAAATGAAACCTTCGCGTGTGCCGTAACTGCAGCCCTCGCTACCTCTATTATCGCCTCGAATAACCCATTTTTCACCCACTTATCTACCGGCTCTACCTCTCCCTGATTTAGTCGGGCGTAGCGAGCGATGATAATCAAAGATTTTTAATTGTTGTAGTAAAATTTATAGATATTCAAGGCTGGTAGTTTGTAATAGGATAGCGTTTGAACTGTTATGGTTTCGCTGACATTAATAGTACAGTTAAGAAGTATTTAACCATAGATTTTAAATTGTAAGATTATCAGCGGGCGTAAAATTTTGTTATTATTTATGAGAGTAGGAAGTGGTCCATAATAGGCTTTGATTTAACTTATCTGTTAGTAAAAAAACGATAATCTATGATGAAAACAAATGAACGAACATTCTCAAGGTTTAGAGACTTAAAATATATAGTTTTAGCGTTTTTTATCAACCGGGAGCCTTTGAGGTGGTCAGATACACAGTTTCCAAATCTTTGAAGACGCCGAATAATATATTAAATGTATTTATGCTCTGAATTTGTTTTTTTACGAAACACTTCTCAACGATCAAAAGTGTAAAAAGATAATATTACGATAAAAAATCTTTATACCCATATTTTGTGATTGGAAAAAAATATTAAAAAACCGTAATAATAGAGGAATAGCAACAAGAACGTTTTTGTAATGAGTTTTTTTAAACTTTCTTTTAGGTTTAATTGAATAAGTAAATTTTCAGAGCTTATATAAATAGCATAGTTTTTATAGTCCTTTATTGTTTCAATGTTATTTATTCGGATCGTTTTTAAAGCACCTAGAAAAATTGACTAAAAATGACAATACCGTATTTATAAGTGTGACAAACATCTAGCTGGTCTATATCTCCATTTATACAGTCAATTAATTATCGCGTGCCGTAATATAAAGTTGGAAGCTAGTATATATAATATACAATCAATAAACTCAATCATAGAAACAATCCAATCAACGTGCAATTAATACATTTAACTAACTATTAATATAATTTACGTTGTTATGCTATAAATACCTGTGAATTCACCATGAACTAACTTTTATTCTTATTATTGTACGCTGTTGGAACTATTCATTTTTTTTCAATAAGTCTCGAACTCTCTTATTCATTCAAATATTAAACTTTAATCAGTTCTAGACCATCTTACACCAAAATTAAGTTCAATTACGGCATTTTTCCGTATAATACCAATTCCAGACTCCTTCAACTCCCGTATATAAATCTTTCACTAAAAAAATATACGTATCACGTATCTATACGCTAATAATTTCGTATCTTTTACCGGTTAATTCGATTATACGTTTTTACACATTGTTACTATTATCATTTCTCTAGCAGTTTTATAATTCTTTCGGGCATCCCTATTTCTTCACATTAACTGCTTGTCTGTTTACGTAGCACATAGTTAAGTCGACTAGTTTATTACTTATTAAAAACCCTTGGACATCGTTTTTGAAATCAACTTTCGTTATAAAATTAACGTGGTTATTTTTACCGTTAATTTCCTGGAACTTATTGTTTTTTTCGAGTTTTTTATACCTTTTCAAAGGTTATTACGTTCATCATTAGATGTTTTTTATTAATTACGCCTAACTTTAATAGGACTTCATGAAATATTCGGGATTTCTTATATACAATTGCAGGTATCAGAGGTAACTATAACTGTTTGGTGATAAATCTCAATATTTCATTCTTTATTATACCGATATTTAAACTTTTTGTTATATTGTAAACCTCTGATACTAATATATTTCCTATTTCATTTTTACATTTAAGTTATAATTAGTGTATAAGGCTACCAATCATTACAAATTTTCTATGAAACTTATCTTTATTATCGAGTATTATAACGAATCCTATTGTCAATATAAAGGCAGTATGATTCGTAAAAACATCATTTGTAAGATTCATTAACTTCGTTATCATTGAGTTTACCAGTATGTTATTAATACTCTTATTGATGCAATAGTAGTTAAATGCAGTAAAATCAAGTCCACTATACTTATAGTTAGTTGATTGTACTTACGGAAAATTGACTATAGTTTGTGTGATTGACTGCAAGTGCAGCTTAGTAGGTGCCCACTTCAAAGTGAATCACAGGCCAAAACATTTTACCATATAAATTAGCGTGTAGATCGGCTAGCGGTCTGCTAAACTTGAGACTTATAACTCATCAATTAAAACCAATTTCAATGCAGCACCAGTTACTTCAACCATAATGATTCGAATCGATTACATTACTAAGGTAAAGATCTAATAACACTGATTAGTACTTATTAGGTGAAATACAGATAAGCTAAATAGAAGAAGATGCTACTTTCTAGTTACGTTCTATAATTGTATAGGATAACGGGAAGATTTTTTGCAAATGATTCCTTTTATTAGGCCTGAAGTTTAGAGGGAGTAAGAAGGAAGGCCTTTTTAATACGCTTGTTATTTAAAGGGGCTTCGAAAGTGGCGACAGTATTACTATTACTTAAAACACCAGGAAATCCTTATTAGAATAGTCCTGAGGAAAAATCTTTGAGATTAGTCGCCTGAATTTCTCAAAGATCGCCAAGTTAATAAGCTATCAAACAGCTAAGTCAATACAATTACGGGTATTATTATTCTAAAATTCAAATCGCAAAAAAAACGAAGTCCTACGAACTTTAACTATAAACACCAAATTTAACGGCAAACCTACTTCCTATTAATTTATAGCTCTCTTTTACCCTTTACATTCTTCAATCTTCCTCACTATGGCTTTATAACACGGTAAAATCGATACCTTTACCGATCCTGCGATAAAGGAAGCAATTAGGACTCTTGTTAATTTTTTTTTTTGAAACATCAAGTAGAAAACTATTGATTTGCGGACGCTAACAAAAGCTTTACCCCCTAAATACCTTACGAACTATATTTTATACTTTATTCGCGACCTCAAAAATAACGATGAAAACTTTGGTAAAGATACCCTTGACGATTTAATTAAGTTCTGCAGAGACTATAGTATGTACATAAAATAGAAAACAAAGTGGTTAATCAAAATTAGGTTTAGGAATGACCTACGTAAGTCTAAAATTACACTGCCAACAGAAGTTAGAAAATATGGTTATCTAGCAAAGATATTATACGAATATATTACAGATCCTTAATAACTACATAAGGGTAAGTGCCAAGTTATTGCTAGCGATTGTACCTTATAACGCCTTTTTATAAGTTCTTGGGGTTACTCTTTAACTAAAATGAGTTTTTCAAACCGTTTGACAAAAGTATTTTAATGAGCCGAAATTCTTGACCATGAAGAATTGATTAACATATACGCTGTAAGCCCTCAGGTTTTCCAGTCTGTTGAATGGGAACCTCGACGTACCCTTTAATATTAAGAGTAGTAGTAGTAAATCCCTCGGGATGGAAACACTCAAGCCTTTTTCTCTTAATCTCTTTAGTCCGTTCAGTTTTAGAAGTCAAATAAATGAAAGAACGGCTTTACATGCAAGCTTGTTGTCGGTACAACCACTGGTTTTTCCCTTTTAAACCTTGCCAGAAGTAACTTCCCTACTCACTAATACAATCTTTTCTAGTTCCAATCGAGGGATACAAAAGATCCCGACGACCAGTACATTACCATTTCTATTTTTATATGTTTCTATAGTAGATACGAATTACAGCTCAATTACCACATTGATTGAATTTTAGTGAGGAAAGGAGAAGTAAAATGGTAAGCCATATAATCTCCTCAATATCAAGTTATGCCCGCTCTTTAATATTTGTCACCAAATCAGGGTTAAATTTACAATCTTTTACTCATTTGTTTCCAGTATCCTTAGTGGCCAATTCATGGACTATTACCTTCGGTACTTCACAAATTGTTTTTGTTTCCGAAATATTTATGACAGTCTTCAAGGCCAGTTTGAATACCATGTCAAGCTCGCCCCATATCATATAAACTAGAAAATTATCGAGTGTTTTTAAATTTCTAATTACAAGAAAGGGATGTAAAATAAGATGGACCTATTGAATGAGATGTTTACTAAGCTAATTCTCCATTAATAAGTAATGGGTAATATAGAAGTTAGTGAAAGCACGTTATGCTAACAAGTCCACCAAACTATTAAGAATTATAAGAAGTTCGAATACACCTTATAGTACACTAATGATACCTGTAAAGGGGTTTTAATCTATTTGAGTTACTTGTTTACAAGTCTAATAACTCGAATCCCAAGATCGAATTGTATGTATCTTTTTTTTCCCCTAAGTTAAACAACGACTAAAAAGACTCAATTTACGCGTATTATATCGATTATAAGGACAGAAAACTAGATACACACGGTTAACGGAAGGCCTGAACCTATGAACATAACCACGAATCAACATACAGAAAAGTGTATTCCAATTTTTCAAGATTTATAAATTAACTACATAAATTTATTTCAAACAATAAAAGATATTGGATTCATAGCGAGTTCGGGTATTAATTTACTCCCTACCCTTCGGCTAAACATCACAAATAATAGGCTTTATATTATTACTAGTACCTTATTCCTTTAGATCAATGTTACTTCGACTATATTACAGATTTTGAAGGAAGAGACGTCAAAGAGCAATGAAATGTACCTAAGATCATTAGTTGGTATAAAGATATTTGTCAGCAAAGTGTAAACCTATCAATATGAATGTAAAGGGATAGAATAGTAATCAGAAAATTGGTAGTATTTAATATAAATAGATGGATGGAGAAGAGGCATCCGGATAGTGCACACCTCATGTGAGAGCTTATAATCTCTCAATCGGAGCGTGACCCTTTACCATACACTTTGTCGATACCCATTTTGGAGTGTGGCACTCTACCGTACACTTTTCCAACGCCTATTCTAGGACGCAACACGTTATTATATACCGTGTAAGTGACTAAATTATAGCGTAGCACGTTATCGTTCACTTTTTCAGAATATACCCTATAACGTAACTACTTACTAAATGTAGGAATATGAAATCATATTTTCATCGGCAATGTGTTTTCGTTTCATTTCGTATATATAATCCAATAGTGACAGTGTAATTTGTTTAAAGTTTTAAATCATAGTTTTGTAATGACTATGGTCCAAATGTAGTTTGTTCAATTCTAATATTGATCATGTTAATTAAAATCATAATTTTAGTGTAATTTATGTAAATATTTAGTCCGTTAGGGAAACTATAGTATTGTAAGTTTTGAAAAATTAGTCGGGAAGGTTACTAATCCTTGTAAAGGTGTAATTGTAGAGGTTATTTTCAATCTTACATGTTTTTAGAGTTAGTATGAAAAGATACAATGATATCGATCTAAGTAAAACCTTTTTTCCTTTTCTTTTTAATGATGCGTCTCAAACTATTAGGTAATTCTCTAATTAAATATTGGGCTTTGGTATAATTAAACTGGACGCCCCTAATTAATTATTCAGGCCGCTTATATGGGCTGATTATTTAACTCATTTCACGTCCTCATCTCTTTTATAACAAATAACCCATAAAAATAGGTTTTAATAGCGCCGTTTGTTATTTTAACATAAGTGTCAAGAGGCCGCCGCTGCTGTCGCCCGCCGTTAGCCTAGCTCTAGCCCTGCCAGCTTTGGTAGTATATCTTCGATGCCGGCCTTCCTTTTTTCTTTCCCCCGCCGCCGTCGCCGACCAATTTAGTACCCCCTTTTCTTTTTTTTGCTCCCCCATCGGTGCCGCCAACCAAGCTGCCTCCCTTTCTTCTCTTTTTCTCTTCCCCTACCCTTCTTTCCCCACCCCCTAAGAGAAGAAATAGAGGGATTTTAAGGTTATTAACCTTACTTCTTCGCCGCGGATAAACATCTTACCACTTACAGCGATTTTCCAGCGTTATAAACAAAATATCTCCCAATTGTAACGCGGTTTGTATTAACTATCTCCCCTTGAACTTGGGTTATATTTTGTAGACGAGGTTGAGGTGGCGGAACGCACCCGCCGTCTTGAGTTGTAGCTTACGCAGATACGTTACGAAGCGATTTTATCGCGCAAGGCACTAAAGCGGCGCACCTATGTTCAAGTTCTCATGCCGTTAATATACACACCTTACGTATCGTATATTACGTTCGCAGCTGCGGGTAAGTTTATTAGCGATTACTGTTAAAACGGTGGTTGGTCAGCTTGCTACCACAGTTAAAAAGGAATTGCCAGTAGATACGCCCCAGTTTCGGTAGTTTTGGAGCCGTAGATTAAAACCATATTACTTGATCGTTATCTCCATATAAGATTACCAACTTTTTTCATTAATAATTATTACTGCAATTGAATATGAATCAATTTTTGAATACTTTATTTGGTGCGTATTAAAGAAAAATTTCTTTCCTAATACATTAACAAAGCCAATATTTATGAGGAATAAGCGTTAATTAGCGACTAAAAATTACTATTATCAACGACTTAACGTCGAATTTATATATATATCACGTAAACAAGTTGAATAATGATATCTTACTTTATTGTAAAAAATTTAAAACTCCACTGTACTCCTTACCTAATGGTATGTAGCCTAATGCGTATGGCCCTTCTCCCTGCGGCAACGCCGGTGATGATGTCGAAAGTGGTGATAATGGTAGCGCTTATAGAGACGGCGGTGAAGACGACGAGTATAAGGATAATGATGAAGATAAAACCTTTCCCTACCCCTTGTTTTTGAATAACAACTAACTGATTGTTATGCCATTGACCGGCTTATCTAGTATGAACACAATGGCCTATATATTAATAAAATTACTTTTCAAAATGAAATCGTAGGTAAAATTATATATACTAAAGATAAAGATTAAAAATGTGTTAGTAAAGATGCAAATTGTATAAATAAAGAGTGATACTATATTAGAAGCGTTGTTGATGGTAAATTTGCATGGGAAGTGTTAAGTACGAGGGGTAAAATTTCAAATTCAGGTGAAGTTGTAAAACTTTTATAGCCATGTTAACAAAAAGAAGTGCTTTTAAATACAAGCTCCTCTGATCCTTCATTCGGAGCGCCTTTGATTATGTTATTTGCTGGGTTTAACCTTCCATTAATCCACCTTATAATTTTAATTTTGCGGCGCTTGTATGAGTTGCGTAAAGCTATAATATCGATTATGAGTCGTTTTTCGTTCGTATTTCCCAATTTGATGAGGCATTCGTAGATTGAAAAGGATTTAGTAGAAACCACTAGAGAGGGGGTTTTTAAACTCAAGGTTCGAAATAATTATTCAGATCTTTATTATTATAGTACTACCGAAATAGAAACCTTTAAGTATATCACAAATCTTAAAGGATAAAACGCTTCGAGTAACTCGTTTATGATTTGTTAAAATTAAAAAGATAATGTTATTATGAAGCCTACGTTCGGTTTAAGTTGGTAATCGTTACTTCAAATAGAATAAAAATCCTATTTACGAGTTATAATCGGTATAATTTGCAAAGGATGTATCAGTAAGAATAAAAAGATTTACTTTATGTATATCGAGCGATATAAAACGTAAGTCGCGTTTCTTATTGCTTATTATCTACTTAAAGTACTTATTAAGCGCTTTACATATATCATCTGACGGGTCTGTATAATATTGTATGACAATAGAAAGTTCAAACATAGCTTCTGACTATACATCTTATATAACACAAGCTCTACATTTACGCTCACATTTGTACTCCTTAGCTTGTTATGCGCTAGCCTGGCTAATAAAGGCAACTTAGTCTAATTACTCTGCTAAATAAAGTTTCAAACGTGGTTTTGAGACGTGATTATTATTCCGTTAAAATTAATTAGGCAGTCATTTGCCAGTCGCACTGTAGTTTTTGTTTTCAAGCAGGACTTTTCAAATGTCGTGTTTTTTTAACGAAAAACTAAAATTTTTACAATATAAGTGTATCGTTTGTTTACATTTCTATAAATGAAAATCATTCCAAACGTAGTATTAAGTCCAATAGGTTTAGGTCAAAGGTTAAGTTAGGTATTCCGAACCGACTTTTATAATATTTCTGGTGAATATCGTGTTAAAAGACCCCATTCTTAGCGAATCCATAAATTAGTTTAACGATATATAGAATCGTTCCGAGTAAATAGTGCCTTCGAAGCTTTACAAGTATATAAGCGTAAATACAGTGTTTGAAATACTTCTTTAATTATGTATAAACCTACATAGTATTACATAGTTTAACACGAATGTTATAGGAAGTATGTAGGAAGGCGGTAAGCGCTAAAATTAAACGATGGTTCGTTTGTTATAAAATTGCCGATTGGATTATATTGTTTTTTTTAATAATTTTATCGTACCCTTTAACTATAAAGCGGCTCTTTTTAAGAATCTTCCCGATTGTTTTTATTTACCCTCTGGACCAAGTGGATAGAAAGATCTTATAAGTGCTTTAAATATTTGAGTTCAACTTCTTAAACGAAAAACGCCTTATACAATCTTCAGCAGAAATTTTCTTGTAAGTTTACTATTTAAAATCACTACCTAGGGTTAAAATAACGCCCTCTCTACAGAGTTTCATACTTAACTTATGGTTTACCTTTTCCTTTTTGGTGATAAATGAGTTTACGATAAAGGCTTTAAAGCTTTTTTTATTCTTCAAGTTAATGGGAAGCTCTCAGAGGTGTAGTGCTAATTTGTTCTATATAAATTAGTCAGTCTTATAAAGTGGTGGAGGTTTTTGGTGAATATTCAGAGTGTATATGAAAATTTTGGGAAATTTGTATTCGTTATTATTAAATTAATTGGCATTGTATGATTTGTCCGATTATGTTTACAGGACTTTCTTGTAGAATTTTTCCATCTTATATTCGTATACTACCGTTGCATAAAATAAATTCGTGTCGTTTGGTAAGTTCACAAGTATGCTGTAGCCTTTTCAAGATTAGTTTTAGAAGGGCCACTTTATCCGTCCTTGGTTTTTTAAATTACGATTTTGAACTTTAAACAAGTACGTTTTAGAAAGGGACCGTATTTAACCCGCGTGGTGAATAACTTTTATAAGCTTTCCTCTTCTTCCGTTAATTTCTTAAGCTTCGTTTACATTTCGCGGGGTACGATCATTTTTTCGGAGCGTCTTCAACTTTGCATACGTAAAGCTTTTTAAATCTTTTACTGCATTTTTTGAATAATTTGTTTTTCACGTTTCGCCAACTAATATCCCTTTATAAAATTCCCTTCTAAAATATCTGTTTCATCTGAATCTGTTATTTTGTCGAGTTAGGCTGAGGAAAATATTACTTTTTCACAATAGCCGTTTTGGTCACATGATTTATTAATTCGTTCTTTGCGTCTTTCTATCTATAATACATTGGAAATCTAGTTGTGAACCATATACCACATTTCCAACTGTCGGTAAGGTTTATATTCACGTGAAGGTAAATAAATAGTAATCTTAAGATTGATATTATAGTAAAGATAGATAATACGGTCAAGGAGAAGCATACACAGAGTGTACATCATGGATGAGAGGTTATAGACCTCTCATCCGGGCAGTGGCCTTTTTTCTATACACTCTGGAATACCCCCTTTAGACTGATCCACGTATAATGCACTTTGTATCTTGCAAGAGTTCAGCTTAAAAGGTGACAAATTATCGTACACTTTGCAAAAGTATACCTTACAAAATAGTGTACTAATACTTGACCTATGTATACTAGTTGTAAGGGTAAATAGTAATATCTATATAAGCAATCTTTTTCTTCTTCTTTTTGATTCGTACTTATAACCTAGTAACGATAGTAAAGTTGTGATGAATCCTTATACATAGTTTTATAATAATAGTGTAGTTACGGTATAAATTACAAAGGTTTAAATTAGTAGCTTTCAAAATGAAAATATGGTTACGTTATCAATTTCAAAGGTTCGAATTAGTAATTTCTAGCGGCGGTGGTGGTTTTAGTAAGAGTCTGGTTAATATAGCTAATCGGTGGCGATATAATTTTTCATGGCGTTTTTTATCATTTCCTATAAGAGTGTAAGTTGGTAAATATTATAAGGGTAATTACGTAAAGTTAATTATGCCATTATATATTTTTTGTTAGTATAAAAAGATATAACACTATCGATTTACGTAGAACTTCTTTTCTCCTTGACTGACGGGTATCCAAAGCTAATATAAACCCATATTTTAATTGAATATATTCCTTACTTCCATTCAATAATTTAAACATATTTAATATGTAGATTACTTGACTAATACCTATAAATTGATCAAGTTTTTAAATAAATACCGCGTAAAAGTAAAACTATTCGGCGTCGTTTAACGCGCGAACGCCGCCGCATTTCTACCGTCGTTACCGCTATGCCACTCCCACCACCACCACAACTAACAGCCCGCCCTCCTCAGACATCATTTACTCTATAGCCGTCTCTCTCCCGGCCTCGCCGTCCGCCTCGCAACCCCCGGCTTTACCGTTCCCTTCCACCGCCGTCGCCCACGCAATTACCTTCTTTTTTTCTTACTCTCCCTCCCTTTTCTCCCCCAGCTTCCAAAAGGCGGAACTCATAGCTTTTAAGGATGTAAAACTTACCGTTTCACAGTTGGTAAAAACCCCTCTACCCGTAAAACTCCCCTTACGCCGCAAACGTAACTAAGTGAAGTTATGCTGCGGTTAATATCTTGTAAATATACCTGTTTATTTAACTTTAATATTCCTTTAAACGCGAAGTATAGGAAGAACCTCCTCTACTGCCTCGAGCTACGCATCTCTAAGGTGCATCGCGAGGACTCTCTAACGCATAAGGCTTTAAAGAGACACACTCGTGTTCGTATCTCCGGGCCGCTAATAAACACACCTTATATACCCTTTATCGCGTCCAATACCGTGATCAAATCCATTAACGATTACTACGATAATAGGGATCATTCGGCCCATTATTACTATTATGAGCGAATTGGCAACGGATATACCTCCGTTCCGATAATCCTAAAGCCATAAGCTGAAGCCGTATTACGCTTCCGCTAATTTTCTAGTAAATTTTAACCAATTGATAAAAATCTCCCATTCTTCAAGAGTAATGTTTAAAACGCCCCCTAAAACAATTACACTTGTAAATAACTAAGATATACTGATATTAATTAGTAATATTCGCTAACCGGCGGACTGAAGACTCGGTAGCCGGTATTACCGCTTAGAAGTGGGGCCTAAATATGTTTTACTTAGGCGAGTTCAATGAAGTTTTTTCGCGTCGTTATAAGGAGGGTTAAAACTCTCCCATACTTTTGACCAAGGGTATGCAGCCTAAAACGTGAGGCTACATTTATGTTCGCGTCGATAATGGCGTCGATAACAGTGATAGCGGTAACGTTAATATAAATTTGGATGGTAACGGGAATGACGGTAAGGACTGGATGGTGTCGCCTTTTACCTGTTTCTTTGGTGATAAATTACTACCCCTTACGGTTGTATTGGCATACCCGGCTATAATAAAATACGATATATAGTAATATTATTATATTTTGGAAAACCAATCGTAATGTGAGTGATAAATATATTAATAAGAAGGTTGAAAGTACATAAAAAAAGTAATAGTATATTTTGATTGGTATGAACTCGTAGATTTCAACAGTGAAAAGTAAGAAGTGGAAAACTTAGTAAAACCGATGCACGTAAAATAAAGAGTAACCATATGTTCAAAGCGACGCGAAATCGTAAATTTGAATAAAGGTCAACTCGTCAAGTCCGTCTAAGTATAAAACGTAAACCGTGGTACAATTTGGAGAACAGCTCAGATAATAGTTTTCGAACCGCTTAAAATCTGTAAAAGTGGTTTATTCATTTTTTCAGAGTTATAAACCCTACTCAATTACTCTAAATAACAATATATTTATTTTCATAAACGTTTTTCATACTGCGTTCGGGATATTCTTAATCCTTACGTCTGTTAAGTTGGATTTTCCATCGATTTACCTCGTTTTTTTTATTTTCCGCCGCTTATATAACTCGTGTAAAGCTATAATATCAAATATTGAACGTTTCTACTTCGTAACATCAAGCTTAACAAACTATTTATAAAGTGAAAATGAGTTATTATATATAACAACTGTGATAATACGTAAACTAAAGTTAAAAGTAGTTATTCGAACTGGTATCGTTATAGTAATTTTCGAATCGAAACTTTTACATATATTATAAATCTCCCATAAAATAATGCCTCCTATTACTTATCTTTTCTTATTAAAGCTTTAATAGGTAATATTTCTGGGAAACGTAAAGCCGTTCCACGCCGGTATTTCATTTACCAAAAACTCAAACGAAACAAATTTACGAATGTTAATGATTATTATTAGTAAAAAAGTCGTTAGTAAAAACAAACAGTTTTACAATACGTATATATAACGGTATAAATTATAAATCGCGTTTCGGATTATATATTCGTTACATAAAGCGCTTATTCAACATGTTCTTCGTATCTTTTACTGGGGCGATCTTGCATCGGACTGCAACCGAAATATTAAAATCTGTTTCCAGTAACATTATTAAAGAAACCTCAACGTTCCGTACGCGTTAAAATTCATATTATTCAGTCCATTTTACGTTATCTAAAACGATAAAAGCGACTTTTTCTAATGACACCTTTTATGTAGGGCTAAACCGTCGATCCGAAGAGTAATAGTAACTTTATTAAAGTTGATTATATAGTACTTCGTCAGGTACGTTTGGGTTTCGCCTTTAGACCGATCCTTAAAAATTTCCACATTTTCAACACAAAAAGAAACGCGTTACATAACGTTAATATATTGTACCTTTACATACTTATGAGTATAAATCCGTTCCAACGAGTAATTAATACCAATAAATACGGGTTGAAAGTTAAATTAATTATTTTGAACCGTTTTTTATAATATATTTAATAAGTATTCTACTATTAAATACCAGCTTTAAACAAGTTATAAAGCGATTTCAAAATATGTGAAATCGTTTCAAGTAGTTTTTTTTTAAAAAGGTCTATAGGTATATCAGCGTACCCACGTCGTTCAAACATTTCTCAAAACTAGATATAAGTTTACATAATGTTACAAGGTTTATCATATGGGACGTAAACGGTATTATTGGAAGTTACCATTATGGAAACCAAACGGTACCAACCCCGTTAAAAGGTAGACGATTTAATTATAATATCTTTCATGTTGTTATAGCTTTAACCTTTTGGAAGCTAGGCGGGGTTTTACGAATACTTTACTGGTGTATACGAGACGAATAAAAAATACTATAAGCATTGCAAATCGTTAGCTCGAACCGTTTAAATGGAAATAAACCTTAATCGATTAGGCTAAATATTGCTACTTAGGCAAATTATTTCAACAAGGCGTTTCAAGTGGTAATAAAACCGTTGGAATGGAGCTTTAGGCTAATTTTATTATCGGTCGCCTCTTCTGAAGTAATAAAAAAATTTACGGGATTTTTTTCGAACCTTTCTTTAATTTTTGAGTTAAGAGGCGGCCAAAACAGCGAGGTATTGGTAAGGTTAGTATAAACAAGTTGTTTTAGTTTAGTAAATCCGGGTGGAAAATACGATTCGTGGGGAAAGTTGAAACAGGGAGCGGTTTGAATTCGTTGTTTTTAAAGGTATTTCGTCGATAATTCGGGTCGGATTACGGTTATGGACTGCCCTTATCCATCTTTCTTTTAAACATTCGTAGTATCGTTAATGGAAAAGAACTTATACCGTTTAGAAAATCAATAAAGAAATCATAGGACTTTAACCAGTTAATTTTTTAAGGGCTAGTTTATCTGTTTTTTACTTTGTGAGCTAAAGCCTTAAATTTCAATAATAGATTCCGAACGCCAGTCTCATATAGGTTATTCCCTATGGCCTACTCTTTTAAAACATCGCTTTTAGCCCACAAATAACATATCGTTTCCATATCTTTCGCTACAGCGTTCACTTTTTACATCATAATTATTAATGGTATAAAGATTGTATAGATGTTTAGGTAAACATTTAAAACAAAAAGCGTGAAAATTGATATATTCGGGCTGAAAGTATTATTAACAACGTTAACTGCCATTTATAAAATAAATTCCTTAAACATTCTACTATTTAACGTTTTTAATAATACCGTATATACCCCTTTAAGCGGCTTATACCACCGTTTATATTTACTATTACCCTGTAATACTCTTATTAGTATCTATATATATTTGTTACTAACAATTCTAACCTAAATACGTTTTTTAGTCAAGTCGAAGGCCCTACCAACATCGTGGTTAATTTAATTCGGAGGCCCTATATAAACGTTTGAAAAATATGCCACCAGAGCATACTTATAATTTACAAAGAAAATGTTCCGTATGAACTTTAAGGCTTAATATAATGTAACCGCAGTGATAATCTAAAGTACCTGTTAGCTATTTAGGTATATAATATCAATAATTAGCTCGTAATTAAAGTGTACTTCGTTTCAAAGGGGTTAACTAAACCGCCTTAAGGTTTATGAATGTAATTAACACTGATAGAAAAACTTTTCGATAGTTTTGAATACGGTTTTTCTAATATTTTTATAACTTACGGTAAAAAACAGTTTTTAAAAGGGTTATATAACAGGGTATTCGAATCTACGGTGTAATATCTGCAATTTCAGCTACTTTAAGTAAATAGCTATAATAATACGTATATTTAGGAAAAACCACTAATAGTCGAATTTAAATTGAAGTGGTACGGATACGCCATTTAATGCGCGGATAAATTGGTCAATCTCATTCCGAATCTCGATTTCGAATTTATTCATATTTACTACCGAAAATGGAAATAAGGTTTGAAATTTTATTACGTAATACCTAAATGGTTTAAATTATATATTTATAACGACTGTTTTAAAAGACGACGTTTTACTTTTTCCGAATAAAACCTTTCGATATTCTTT
This sequence comes from Anisogramma anomala, assembly GCA_038502455.1. Classification (NCBI taxonomy): domain Eukaryota; kingdom Fungi; phylum Ascomycota; class Sordariomycetes; order Diaporthales; family Gnomoniaceae; genus Anisogramma; species Anisogramma anomala. The sequence continues at coordinate 1,030,277 of JASMMZ010000007.1, forward strand.
TATTCAATCGAACTGAAAATTCGGAAATTTCGTTACAAATACGTCGAACTATTGTTTTCCGGTCGCCAAAATTTCGGCCGCGCTAGTATTAGGTATAATCCCCTAAAACCGGTTACCGTAGTAATTCAAAAACGTAAATTATAACGCTATATAAACGTTTCATGCTCCGTTGACGTAATTGAGGCCTATATTATATAAAAAGGAGGCGTTTTATAAACATATGAAAATAATTTAGCCGATTTCGTCGTTTTAAACTACAAGGTAAGTATTATTACCCTTAAAAATTATTTTCAGGAGGTTCTTTCGTAGGGGGAGGATCAAAGCTTATCCTTCAAGTTTTTCTATTCGTTTACATATATTATAAAATTGGCTTTTTTCTGAACATTCATTTCTAAATCTACCCCAAACTATCGTTGAATCCGAATTGATTAGTATACTAGGTACATAGTAAATTAACAGCCTTTTTCTCTTCATATAATATAACGTTTCTACAAATCTATAATGCTTTATATACCCTTTCGTAATTATTGCTATAACCGTAGTACTTTTAGTCTATTACCCTTCAATCATTCCCGCTTTTTATTACCGAGGCTCTTTTCCTAGTACCTTAATTCCGAATAGCTATACTTTAGGCGTTCGTTTTATTTTTTTTGTACGTTATATTTTCGATTTAAAAGGTGAAAAACTAATTTCAGTGAGTTTTGCTTTAGTGACTTGACCCTCGCCTTTAGTTCCATCGGTTAAAAGTATTTTTTCGAAGATCGTTTATAGGCGTATAAATGTTTCAAGTAATGTTTTAAAACTTATATAAAAGTTATTTAAGTCCTTTTCAGGTTTAAATAACGTAACGTTGAAATTGAAATTTTCGTGACATATTTTTATTATTTTTTATGTCAACAGTTTATCATTTTTTCATTCCGGTTTCACGGACGCTTAACACTTTCGGAATTTCGTTAATAAGAAAGGAGGTAAATAACATTTATAAGTTTTCATCAACGTTGTTTCGTTGAATTCTTATGAACTCTTAGTTTATACCAATACAGTTTTTATAATAAAACTAAAAATTAATGTCCGTATCAAAATGTTAATTTAGGCGGCTGTAATACTCCGCGGATATATCTACCCATATAAAATAATATATATTTAACTTTTTAGCCTATTTCAATAATATATTGAGTGAAAAATTGTAAAATTAAAACAGTTCGATATTTTACTTTTTATATATATTGAGTATCACACGTATTTTGTCATCGAATATATTGTATAGTTCGCCGTTAAAATTTTCGTCTTTATCACGTACCTAGACGAAGTTGTTACACTTTGTAAGATCGCTTTTATTAGTGGGAAAACGATATGGTAAAAGGTTATAGTAGGGGTCGTAGTTAATAGCTATTAGTTTGTAAAGTAGGTATTAATATTCATCATCGCTTATTGTTTTAAAGTGCGGCGTTTTTTTTTTCATTTGCGACGTTTTAATCGTAGTTTAACTGGTTATTAACGGTATTCGAGGCGTGGTTTTACCTTAGTTTTTATTTAAAAATACGTTTCGTAAATGGTTCATATTTGACCCTTATCGTAGATAATTGTTACGTTATTTTCTCCTTCGCCGTCGATTCCTCCAGCTCCGTTTCCATTTAGCTGTATTCGTTTAACCTTACTCAACGTTTCTTTTCTATTTGAGAAACCTTTTTTCGTTTTTGGTCTATCCTTTCAAGTTAACGTTCTTGACGCCTTTTCGGCCAATATTCTTTTACAAAATTCACCTTTATTACTTTATTATTTATCTATTTAGACATTTGCATAAACTAAGCCGTTACTAATAAAACCTTTATAATACGGTGGTCATTTTTACCAGTTATGTTAATACCTTTATTTCCTGGCTGTTTTCGTAATATTCTAAAAATCATACCATCGACGAGAGGTCATAAATCCGGCTTGTAGTATGAAAAATCTTTTCAAAATCTTTCAATAAGTTGCGATCTTTGATTTCGCCGTTTTAGTAGTTGAAAATCATATTAATAACATATTTATTTTCTGTAAAAAGATCTAATCTCTTGACTAATACCTCGATTTTGTTATTATATATGTTAAGGTTTAAATGCTTCAAAATGTTATTACCAAACAACATATATGTGAAAAGGTATTCCATGCATTCGTTAACCTTTTAAAAATCCGTTTCTAATAAGGTTATGATTATATTCGTATGAGGTGATTTTTACATGTACCCGTAATACAAAATCGACGTAAATTATTGGTTTCGCGTCGTAATTAGGATTCAGGTGTATTAAATGTTTTAAGAAAAACTGTATAAATACTTAAATACGAACTAAATATGGGACTTGACGCTTAGCAATACAGATAAATCTCAAATAATACGTAAGTAAAACTTGACTATAGTCTAATTACGAAATTTAAATTAGTTTTGTTAGCACTAAATAACTTTATACTAGTTAAACGGCTAGGAACAATTAAACGTCGTAAATACTAAACTTAAAATACGCGGAGTAAGGCGAGCCTAAAGAAACAGATAGAGTAAATGTGGATATTACTATATACTCTCATAGATAGTATACATAGGCCAAGTGATAATGCACTGTATTGTATAGTGCACTCCTGTAGAGTGTACGGTAACGTGTCACGTTGCAGGCTGCAATCTTGAAAGACGCAAAGTGCATTATACATAGAGCGGTTTGGAATGGCTATTTCAGACCGACGGCAATGCATAGAGTGGTTTGAAAGAGGTATTTCAAAGTGGTACGCTCTGAGTGAAGGACTTATAAGCCCTTACCTGTGGCGTGTACCTCTAGATGCTTTTTCCGACTATTATTTTACTTTATACTACAATACTAATTTTTGATTACTTTTCCACCCACCCTTTTTTTAGAATAGTTATTTAGACCCCACCGACATTAATTAATAGCCGATCTGGTTGATAACATTCAGCCTAAGAAAAAAGAGAATGATATAAGTTAAATACCTCAAGCGGAATGCTGTAACAGTTCTAACTATTTGTACTTTAATACTTCTTTTGTACAAGAATTATACGTCGACGCATACAAAAACTATAACGACTAAGTAACTTTAAAAAGGATAACTTGAGTAAGATAACATTAATACTTGTTTGGCTTTTTGTTTACTAAAAGCCCTGTTACGCCACTATTAACCCTTGTTTAGCGCTTCAATGTCCTCGAGTACTTTTTAGATAACGTTTCATCACGTACCAGGCTATGTACTCAAAACCACCAAGTTTCGGAACCCTTGGTTTGTACCCGTTAGATTTCCGACAATCCATATCGCTCGTGAAACACAGCAGCCGTTTGGATAAAGCATTCAAACCGTTTGTTTAATTTAAAAGCGATTACAAATACGTTGACCAAAACGATCGCTTTATCGAAAGCGGATACGTATAAAGTAACCAAACTAATTACATTACTAAAAGCGGCTACGACACGCTAATCCGTACCGATTACCAAACACTTGATATCATTCCACACCTTTATACAATTACACTTCCTTTTCCATACCTACTTTCCCATGACCGCCTGTATGTTCAAAATTGACCTACATTCTTCCTATTTATTCTAAGTATAGTACTTACAGCTTTTGAGTTTTGTTAGCTACTTAATTAGTAGAAAGCTACTAAGAGTTAACAAAAATAACTCAAAACGTCTGAATAGTTTGTGGTTATGTTATATTTACGTATCGTTTGAAATATATTTGAATCAAAAAGCGTTAGTAAGCCTTGTTCCGACCATGAAGATTATTTCATTTACTTTATATTTGTGAAATTACGCTAAGCTTTTAATTATCTTAAACTTTAAGCTATCTTGGACTTTAAAATCTTAACGTATTCAAATGTTAGTACGGCGCGAAATGATCAACTCACGCAGCTTCAACATATCATCTAACCGCCATAAAACACATAAAGCTATAGCGCTAATACTAACGATACTAGAGGAGGCTAGCGTTTACTTCGACTTTTTACTTGAATATATGGGAATTAGAAAGTCTATAATGTATGAAATACATTTCGGCCTTTGGAATAATACCATCGATATATTGGTTAAGTGATTAGACACTTGGGCAACGAATATATATATCTTAGCCTTATGTTTCGTTACTGAGCGAAAACTTAACAAGGGCTTGAATTATTGGATTAATTTTATAAAATCTTTTCAAATTAGACGTTAGACATGCGGCAAATAGTAAACCTATTTATTGTCAAAGATTTACGAATTTAGTTACCAACTAAAGACATTAATACCTTAGGTAGAAAAAATAGCCTCCTTATAAAAGTTTTATTCGAAAGAACGTAACTTACCAACTTACCAAACTAACAGGATAAAGATTTGAAATAAATAGAATTTATAAGACGATGTTACCAAACAGAATATAAAGAATAGTTAATAAAAAAGCGGGAAAGGGGCGTAAAACGGCTTAGTCTTGTACCATTTTCATAAATTAGGAATAGAGGCCTCGAGGAAAAAAAACTACTATAATCCTTATTTAATATATGGATATAATACATCTTTACACCGGTATATATTTTGAAAAACAACTAAATACCAAACTACATCCCGAATACTGGAAATAGCCCTCTGTACTAAGGCGTCATTGGCCGAAACACCGAAAACAACCCGTTCGATTATAGTCGAAGCGCTAGAGACATAGGAATAACCCGCTTTAGGATTAATAATATAGTCGGTTTGACCACCTAGCGACTAATAGTCCTTATAAAGTGTTGAAGGTAGCTGGTTTTGAGAATGTAGACTTACTAGCTCTAAAGAAAATTAAAAGGTTTTTATATTACTGTCAAATACATTCATAAACCCATTTATAGTTTAAGTATACGTTAAACTAAAATCACGAATTTAACTTTAAAGTTTATGTACACGTATTTTACCTAGACATTAATCCAATATTTTAGGATATCAATTTTTTATAGTTTTCTATGGCGTTAAATTCCCTTAGACTATTACAGTAAGAGACACATCCGAAGTATTATATATTTGTGAATTGATACGTACTTGAAGCTACCCTACATATTAATTTATAACTTTATTATTTACTTGATTTCGATGAAGTTTCAAATAGATGTTAAGATAATAGAGATTTGATATAAATTGGAGTTTGTTAAAGCCTATTAAAGTATTGATAAGGACCACAAGACTTACGTTCTTTTACTTAAGGCTTATAATAACCTTATTCGGGAAATCAAAAGCTTTACAAATTAGAGAACACGGATTCGAATAGTAGTTAATGGCCTTAACGATCATATTATTCCTAATGTATTTGTATTAATTTCGTTAGTATTTAGGGCTTATCTATACATAACAACTAAATTGTTACCATTGATAAATACCTAATAGCGTACTAGAGAACACAATAAAGCATTAAGTAAACTAATGAAGGAAGCGGCATGCTGCCAGATTAATGATACCCTTAATATCAGGAACGGACTGGCGATAACAAACGTATTATCTCTGTCCATATAGAGTAAAATCTTAATGTGGCTAGAGTTGGTAAATAAGACAGGTTATATTATATTTTAAGTATCATTAACATAAATATAGACATTCAAACTGTTAAAGGCCATGTTACCTTCTTTATTATATAGGTTAAGCTATATAAAAGACTTTTCAAACCTGATTAAGATCACTAAAACCCAAATTTTCGATTCGAACTAATCAAGTCATATAATCTTTCCAAGCTGATTATTAACAAGTTATTGAAACTTCGACAATGTAGAAGACAACTAAAAAGGACGAGGAATATTAAAAAGACGTACGGAGACGATTTTTTTTTTTTGGAAAGCTATAAGGAATAACTTGGGTATTTTAGAAATAAAGTTGTCTAATGGCAACCTTGCTTTTAAGTTTCGTGTTAAAGGCAATATTAATGTATCAAGCAAACTATTCAAGATCCTCAAACGGTTAAATATTAACGGGTTTTTGATACAAAAATTTATTTCACGAGTGTAGTTAACATAGTTGAAAGGATAAAACGTTTTTATTTTTAAGTTAAAGATAGTTTACAAGATTCAAGGTCAGATTCCAAATCGGTTATAAGACGAATTACTCGTAATGGCATCAAAATACTTTAATAAATGTAAGTATCGAATCTTCACTTCATTGCCCATAATTTAAATGACTAGTAAGCATTCAATCGTTGTAATAACTGTCAGTTAAACTACTAGTATAAAAAGTTAATTTACACTTCAAAGACGGGACATAACGAAAGTGTAAATATAGTTCGTCTCCAATTTCTAGTGGATGATATAATTAAAACTACCTAGACGATTTATTGATCAATTTCCGGCCGGTGCGGTACTACTTTATATCAAATCTTGGTATATATTAACCGAAGTAAACATTTATTGGGTTTAAATGTATAGATACACTTTGAAAGCGGGTTAGGTATAAAGACTCGAATATTTCATCCGTATTAAGTAATTAGGTGGGGCAAAAACTTCTTTATCATAGGCATTTAAATGCAGTATACCCTTTTTGTGTAAAAAATAGATTTGTAAGGGCGAAATAACGTGTTATCGAAAAATTGGCTATTTAGAAGTAGAAGTTAGTCGAGATGTTAACTAGGTTTATATAACTTGATTTTAATTGATGATTAATTTGTATTTATGGTATTAAGGCGGAGAACATCACATATATCAGTCTACGTTCAAAGGGGTAAGTTACGAGTTGAATGAATATTAATATGGCCAAAAAGGAAAAATTGGAGCGCTATCGGTAGTAGAATTTTTGTGCGGCCTATATTGCCACGCTATACTAACCTAAGGCATCTCAAGACCTATTTATTTAGGTAAAGAAACAAAATATATAAAAAAAGTATTGAGACAGGTTGAGTAGGAGAGTTCATTGAAAATTAAAAAAAAATTAATATGGTTCCGGTAGATTTCACGACATCTAAATTAGTAACTTTTTCATACGATTCCTTCATTAACAACATTCACCTTATATCGCAAATTGAATTCCTTATAATGATCGTTAGCAAGGAGAGTGTTATGACCCAACATCTTTAGGGTGCACCAGCGGCAGCCCCGCAGCAGATAACGAAGGAAATCGGTTGGACACAGCCTCTCGGCAGGCACCAGGGATCCACAACAGACACACCGTACACAGGGGTTAGGGTCAGCATGGTGTGAAACTCGATGGACTCGGTATCGAGCCAGTCGATCTGCACACCGGGACTCGATGGACTCGACGTCGAGCCAGTCGAGCCTACACTGAAGATGTATGAAGGCGCGGATATATAAGGATACTTTCATTACCAAGATAGATAGTATTTCCTTCATAGCTCTTCAGTTGTGAATCTAAGTATTCAGTTTACCCTGAATAGCCTCACGGCTTCTGATCATCATTCGCACGAATACAGTCTTGATATTGCACCTTTTGTTACCTCTGCTACCTTACTGCTAACATAAACCCTCTGGACACCTTCTACATACTCACGGGTATTTAGTGTGATCATTACAGAGAGGTTTAAGAGATATTTTATTTAAAGTGAACGGAGCTATGAAGTTTATCATTATTTTGTTTGTGCGTGTCATTACGTTTCTATTCCATTTTTATAAGCATATGGAATTCTTTTACATTGTTATGGTAAGTGTAGAGTAATATATGAGGAAAGTCTTTAATATTGAGAGATATTGAATAGACTGGTATTGTCAATATAATCAGGTTTAGTTCAATTTGTGTAATATTGATTCGAGTCTCCTAAACAAAAAGTTCGATTGGACTTATAATCAATATCGTGTGGTAGGCGTTACGAATTCGGTCAACATCCTTTCCATATTTCCAATAAATACCTCGTATTTTTTATTTATTTTATTAGGTAAATGGTTACGGATCTTTTTTTTTTCTAGACTTTATTCGAAACCCGTAAGAGAACGGTTCGTATCATTGATGGCGTTAGAGATTAGTTGTACAAGGAATCTAAATTTTCTAATATTTCAGCGGCCAAAACAGAGAGGGGTATCGTTAGCTAAGTATTGTTTGAGTAAAAGGGATAGGGAAAATTTTAATGGAAATACTTAGAAAATTTTAAGTTTATAAATATTTTTAATAATTTCGAAATGAAATAGGAGGATATTCCATTTTATGACGGCTCGACGTTCCAATGTCACCGTTTCGTACGATTTACGGAAATTATACCAGTAGTATTGTTTTCTATTATAATTGACATAATGATAATGAGGAGGAGATAATTTCATTGTTATTGTTTGAATTTACGATCAATAGGCTCAGGTCTATTATAACTGGCTTTATAGAATAATGATCTAACTGTTAGTAGACTTCAATTACAATCTATTAAGTTTTATTTATATATATATTTTTTCCTCTTTCATTTCTTCGGAAAACAGAAGTGCCGACAGCGATAAAGGATTTATTAGTTTCGGTTTCAAGCGCTGCATAATGCCGAGTGATGAAAGCAACTTGAATCGAATTGGCAATGGTGTTGTTTTAAGGGGATTTAAGGGATCGTAATACGTCGGTTTTCATTTACGCTATGCATTCAGCGTTAATATATTTATTTTAGTGTTTTTGATTGTTTGAATCGACCCGTTTTTGTATTAAGTTAGCGGATAGAACTCAAGTAAAATTAAAGGCATTTTTCGGTTATATGTGGTGTGTTGTTTAAAGGTTTCATAAATTAAAGTTAATTTTAGTTATACGAGAAAGAGTTTACCCGACGATATTGTTCCAGCTGGTGTGAGTGGCGAAATGAATGGGCTCGTCGCGGGCGTTTGTAGAGGTGTTGACTAATATATTTCGAATTAATATCAAGTTATAGGAAGGATTGTAGGAGAGACCGGGAGGGGAAGGACACAGGATGGTGACGGGTAACAACAGCGTATAAAGTAGGGCAGAGCGGAAACATATAGATTAAGATATTGTCGCCTAGACGACCGATATTCTGGGTACTTCTTGGATTTAGGTAATATGACATTAACGGGAAAATTCTTTCATTCAATACGAAAAGGTAACGGTAAATATGTGCCGATGGCTAGAAATAATTCCATTATGTTTTCGAGCCAGAGAGAAAATATAGAAACCTTTTTATGAGTTTGTAACAAACTAGGGTAGCAGGGCGCATAGGCTTGGCGAAGTAATTAGCAGCTGCGTTCCTAAGATGTATTCTGAGCGGTTCAGTGTGTATTCATTTTACATTGCGACCTAAAGAAAGAAAAAAAACCTTTGGTTTACCTTTTTATATGCTTTCCGGTAAGTATGGTAATTCTATACGTAGTGAAATTGCATGTAAGATAGGGCTAGGCCTGAGTTTAGCGGTTAATCGACGTAAAAAGTGTAGGCGTTTTAGGCCTGCGTTGAGAAGAGTTCCTTCTCATTGTTTTTGTTTTATAAGAATTACTAGATCTTTTATAGTGTGAGGGAGTTACACAGGCATGTTAGGAGTAACAAGAGTAGATTATGAATATATTATTTACTTTGTACGACCGTAAAATATTATTATTAAGTATATCATAGTTATGTAATTTATGATGGTTTTATTGAAATAATAGAAAATATTGTCATTTTCAAAAGGAATGATAGGTTAATTAAGGGTTAATACAATTATATTTTTGTAAAAAGGGGTAATTGGGGTGTTGTAAATGTATGTAAAATTGAAAAGAAAAGAGGAGAGGAAAGTAGGATGGGTTATAAATGACGTTGTAGACGTTGTTATATACGAGCGGTCTGCGGCCTGCGGGTATATAGTTAATTTATGACGTTATACATATTTTATGCCGTTTGTAACCAATGAATATATGACTCATTTATAGTTCCATACATCTTGTATTTGTATGACTTCCGACCAAAACACGATCCGTAATTAAATTCCAGGAAGCGGGTGAGGGATACGCGTATGATCAATTTGTGGTTGGTTTTTTATATTATACACTCTGTTTCCGAATCGCGTCCACCACGGATACGGTTTCTCCGCGATATAGTAATATATCTTTTATTATATATTTGGGGGTATATCATGGAATTAGGCTATAGGAAATTATGCTTATTAGTTACGAAGTTGTACACGTAACAGAAGGTATATTTATAACACCGAGCTCAAGCGTGGTCCGGGCGCGGTTAGAAGGCATTAAGTGGCAAAGTATGTAAGATGCCGTGCCCATATGTCCTGCGAGAAGAACCACTACCCACTTATCTATTCTTTTATAGTACCACAATTGTTAATAATATATGGTACCGAGTTGGTATATTTATGTAGGTTAGACAGTAGCAATTACATTTTCACAACATTCGCTAACCTGTGAAAAGGAACCATAGCCTATGTCACCATTACCGTCTTTATTAAATAATCTATTAAAACTTTATACGAACTAAACTTTTATTACAAGATCATAAATATATATATTTTCGAATGAAAAAAAAAACATTACCAGTGTGCATATAATTCAATATTACAACAGTTATCAAACATAAAAAAGCATGTTGACAGAGTGTATTGTAGAGTGCTACGGCTTAGGTAAGAGATTATAAGATCTCATCTGAGTTGTGTACTCTTCAGATGCTTCTTTTGGGGCTTTCATCGTTTGGCTATCTTCTCAAAATAATATATTGGATTTTTCATACGTGGACTAAAAGTTCTAACCGCAATTTATTTGACTTTTACGCTTTTCGTCAAGGATTTATGGGGTACGAAAACCGCCTGAAAGGATAGATATAAATAATACGGAATTGTTACTACCCCGTATATTAATTTCATATTATGTAACGTGCCAAATTATCAAAACTTTTTTTTAAAGCGATGACTTAGATTCATACGCTATTCAATTTCATGTAAATATTAAACAATCGATTTGAAAATTATTTTACTTACTTTAATTTTAAGTATTGAACGCTAGGAAAACCTTCAACAGATGCTTTACAACCACATTTATGTCGTAGTTGTGATTAAATGAAGTATATATATAACATAAATAACGATCTGTAATATTAACGGTCCAAGAATAACACTTCACGTTATTGTCTAATTGTTTATCAACAGATTATCCACCGTTTTGTGGATATTACTAGGTATCACTAGAGTTAACAAGCGTGGGGAAGCATTTAAGCAGAGTGTATTGTATGGTGCAATGACACAAAGAGCATGTTAACGGAGTGAATAGTAAAGTATCACGCCTCAAGTGAGAGCTTATAAGCTTTTATCTGAGTAGTACACTCTCTAGGTACTTCTTTTCCCTATGATACCATCTTTATACTATCATACTTTGAATACTATATTATCTTCCTCATACGTTAATATGAAGACCTAACCTATATTGACCTATAGTCGACTCATATGACTACAAAGAGCTAAAGAAAAAAAACCGAACTTTTACAAGCTGGTGCCTGGGCTAGTAGTCACCATAGATCTATCCATGGTGGTTGCTATACCCCTACAATGCTCTGGAGCCGCTAAGGAGTATGTTTTTATATTTGTTACCTATCCAGGTCACAACGCTTTTGTAGCTCCGTATAATATTGTTAGCAGATGTTTCTCCTTCCTTTTTTCATCGAGGATTATAACCAGTACCCAACTGCCTTAAGCGAAAGCTTTGGCTTAGTTCTTTCTCATATCATCCTCTCTATTTTTTCCCCGACGGTATCATAGCTGTTCACAAACAGTCATAATCTAGTATCATGTTTGTTGACCTTTCGAACCTAGACTACCAACTTTTGAAGTAATTTTTAAAGAAATTTGTAATAAATTCGTTTTCAAGAGTTATGGTAACGAAACACGATCATTTTTCTTCCTTATGCAAATGATTCACCTAAACCTTGTATATGAAGTTCCTTAACAGAAACAAAGTTATTCACAAGTATATTTTATACACAAAGTAACGTAAAACTAACTTCTTAGTTATATTAATAAATATAATCCGATAATTAAAAATTATCAGTATATCTACGAGTGTGAAGCAACTCTCCTCTCGAATGGGTTTCGCTTTCATGTTATTTATAAACGATCTAATTATTGTATCGTTTTTTTTTTTTTTTTTTTTTTTTTTTAGAAACCGCGTTGATTTACCAGCTGATTATAACAACCCGTATTTTCTCTTTAATTTCATTAACAATATGACTAGCGTATCCGGAAACGTTCGAGGTTGACGAATTTAACGTAAAACCTTTGATCAATCGGTCAAGAATTTTGGCGTTAAATTATGTTTTCTGGCATGGAAAATTACGATATTAAATACATTATGTGAAAATTGAAATTTTACCGATATAGGGAAAAATCACATATATATGTCTTTGATAATTTAAGGACTTTGCTAATAATTTTCTTGAAAATCATGACGTTCGCGGTGACGATAGAGGTAATGGCGATTTTTTCACCTTTATAGTAATATTTCACGCGTAATATTACAACCCGAGAGTAATAGAAACCATTATTTCCCAGATTTTAAGTTTAAAAAAAAAGGTTTATTAATGGTATTATGTTTTTTTGAAACGTTTGAAAAGTTATATTTGTAAAAGTTTTCGGTATAATCTGTAAATTCGTTGTTAAATTCGTTATTGCGAAAATATTTATGAATAATATGTTTACTAATGTATTAATTCCCCTTCACATACCTTCAGAATAGAACGAGTGTTTGTCCCGCGTTTGAATTCATAATAGACGACTTCAAAACCTTTGTATTCAATATAGTAACTTTGAATACGTTGGTAACATTGTTACCCGAAATATTACTCGTAATGAAAATAGCAACGGTACCGTATCCGTTTATGATAATTAATACAATGTTATTATAATGGGTATAAAAGTTTCTCGAGACGGAACTTAATGGCGTATTACTTAGATAAACTACTTGGAATTCTAAAGTTGTCAAAACTATAGTTTATATTGAGAATACGACGCGAATAATCATTTCATTAGCACTTATTTATTTGATCCTACATAAATCTCCACGAATTTTAGTACTAAATTCAATATCAATATTTACTTTATATTTACCGACGATTTTACTGACGTTTACGAGGGAAAAGCGTAATATATATACATATTGAAGTATAAAAATTAAGAGAACTATACTTTGACCAAGTAATTTACCTGAAACTTTGAAAGCGTATTCAATCCATTAAAGTTCCCGTAGATGCAAATTATAAATATTATCACATTGTGAATAACTAATTTAAACGGAGATGAAAATTACGTCGAATTTCCATTTCACCTCAACAACCTAACGAAATTACATAATATATATATTAAACCGGATTACGAATTATCTATTCAATCATTCATTCAAAGATTCATTTAGATAATTAAGTTTGCCTAATTTCAATCCAAGTCATTCATTATTCAATATACAATGTTATTTCCAAGTAAACTTTGGATAAAACACGAATAGTTTATTTACGTTATTCCTAAATAAAATATCCTTCTAATACGAACGGGTAATTGTCGCGTATAGTAACGGTGTTTTTCGCTAGTATAAAAGGAATATAAGAGTACTAAGGCCGTCATTTTCTATGTATATTTTGTAAGGTTCCCAGGGATTAAAGCGTAATTTTATGGTTCACCGCCGGCTAATTCGCAAATATTAACTAAATGAAAGCCCTAAAGTTGTCCATTTTCGTTAGAGACGAATTTTCCGAGACCTTCAAAAGGTTTGCACATTTTTTCGATGTAGTCCTCAAAGAAATATTACCTTTTTACCGTTTCTAAGCCGATTAAAATTGTTTTTTAAAGAAAAAGAATTAGTGTTAGTTTTCAAAAATTATTTTGAACTAATTGTACAGTATATCATAGGAGGAACTTGTAGTGATATAGAATATATTAAGAGAGTTATTAAATAAGAGTTATATTTACGCAAGGAATAGCATAAGGAGTGTTGCCGTAATTTTCAACAAAAATGATGAATAATATTTAAGTTTTAATATCGATTACAATTTATTTCAATTCATTTAAAAGAACCACCATTATCCTCTTTTTTCAATCATAAAACTATTAGAAAATCTCCTATGAATGAAATAATTTATTATATTAACCTTAGAATAGCTTTTTATAAGCCTTGTATTGAGGAGTTCGACGACTAAAAGACTACAGCATTTTGCATAGGGTTTAGAATTTACAAATAACTTGTTATCTATTTTGACATTTCTGATATACCGATTTCTTTTTCACAATATATTCACAGTTCTTCACTTCAATTTTTCGACATTGTTTATTTGTTTTAATCAAACAATATTGATTTATAATCTAATAATACTAGTATCAATTATATAGCTAAGGTTAAGTGAGTATTCAACGGTTTAAGCGCCGTTTACATAAACTTCAACACATCCAAATCTTGATTCCAAGTTGAAAAAAATGAATAAGAAGGATTTGAAATTGAAACATTGGTATAAATACGTAGAAATTCGAAATATATATATGTTACTAGCATAGGAGACTCCAATGTTTACAACAAGAGTACGGGGTTTTCTCTAATTTTCTAACGTTTAACGATTATTTATGAGGATTTATTTTATAATAGTTTGCCTTTGAATTCAGTTCATAAAAGAAACGTCGTTTTTAGTTGCAAAACAAATGAAAAGGTTATTAATCAATGGTAGAAACTTTTCATTCGAACTAGTTTTACTATAATAAAACTCTGAAAGAAATATGTTTGTGAATTTTAACTGTTTTAGTTAGACCTTGAATAGCCACAAATTTGAAAAGCAAAATTACAACAAATTATAATTAATATTGTATCATTTTTATGGTTAAAATTTGTCAAATATAATTACGAAATTTATATTCAAGAATTACTAGGGTCTATAAATTCATCGAAATGGTATTACGTAAAGTTTCGAGCTATTGCCCGCCATTTTTTTTCATTCTTACGGATTTTCAAAACTTGGAATACAATAGAGTCATGCGATGTTTTTTCGAACAAGAAATCTATTAATTTCATCTCTTTTTATTCATTTTGTTCAGGTTTGGTTCTTGAATGAGGGATCAACCATATACTGCCACATATATCATTTCATTGAAACTAAGATATTTGTGAAAGCCTTTTTTACCTTATTTTCTAAGTCGGTAATTACAATTTTACGCTCCTAATATGTTGTTATAACGATTCTTCCGTACTTATATTTCTTTTGGTCAATTATTACTAATGACCTCAACTAGAAACTCCATAAACCTTTCATTTTATCAATTTTAAAAAAAGGTCAAACGTTGTGATTATATGTAACGGTACTTACCCTCGTCTGATTTACTCTATACTTATAGACAAACGAAATGTTCCTATTAATATTTTTTTTTACGAACCATCAAATGCCTGAATCGGTTGCTTCAAAGTATTTAATATAATAGAATATTATGTTAAGAATTTGTACTTGTATTGAGGTTTCCGTTTGGTAATCAGTCTTTCCCTTATTATTTCAATTTACATACTATTCAATTTTTGCTTGTTACCTAGGTCGTAATATAATTACATTTATTTTAATGGGGAAAATATCGTGATCCTTATTATACTGTACTGTTCTACGCTTTTTACCAAACTTATCATATTTATAAATATACTATTTATGAACAATATTGTTAATAGGGAATTTTTATATCTTTATTAATTTCTGAACTGTTGGAACAATATTGACTGCTATTTTTAGTAGGTCCATTGCAATGCAATCAGTAAATTCTACTGTAAGTAAAGTTGGCTTCATAGACTACAAGTCAGTTCATTACGGTGTGCCCAATTCAGACTAGCGCAAGGTCCAAGAAATTGGCCCTCTCAATTACTACGCAGACCGCCTATCAGTCTGCTAAACTTAATACTTTACAAATAATTTTAATGCCGCACCAGTTAATTCGACCACAGTATTTCGAATCTACTACTTTGCAACAAAAGACCTACATATATAGGCAGGCCTACTGACACGAGCGGCTTTAAATAAAGCTTGACATCGACTATAACATCGATTACCTTTAAAAAAAGGATTTGAAACCTATATTACTTTATAATTACTATATTACTTTACTTTCATTAAAATCCGATTCAATAAAGCAATTCCCGTGAAAATTGAAAATATTATATACGCCGATACTTATATGAAATGGTTTCTGAATTGTCATTAGCGATTTTACTGGTTCTTTTGCGTTTTCATTTATAATGAATGTTTGAATTAATTTGGTTGATTTTGAAAACGCCTTCACGCCTTAAAAAGAGTAAGGCAACACCTTAATACCATATAAAACGCCTAAACGGATAATATTACCGAACGCGAAAACGAATAAGTCGAAATTTACCTTTGTTCCTTCGGTATTTACACACAATTCAATAAAAGTCGCTTGCGATTTAGTTGCAAATTAACGTTTAATAATAATTATTATTATTACCATCGGTATTAGCCCGGTTTTTATAATATACGTTGAGCCCATCGACCTTATACAATTTATTTAACATATTTTTATTTTAACTTGAATATCTCGACAAAATCTCAAAACTTCGTCCAATATGTTCGCGACGTAACTAGACTCACACAATTTATAATAATGGCTACAAGATAGAGTATATATAAAGTCGCTAGCAAATAACAATCTTGATGAAAGCGGTTCCAAAATGAATATAATATTTAACTTTTTTGAAAAGAATTAAGCCGAAGTAATCATTAAATATAAATGAATGAATATTATGAAAAATACTGTTAATATTATTCTGTATTACTATAGTTATTAATCGTAGGGAACCACGTTTTCGGAGTACATAATATCGTGTCACTCTGCAGTAATCACTATTTCAGAGTGAGTAATAGCGTGTTATACCATATGAGAGACGTTAGAAGAGTGTATAGTAGAGTTTCATGCTCTGGGTAAGAGCTTATAAGCTTTCACCTAAGTAGTATAGTCTCTTGATGCCAATTATCCCTCTATCTATCATCAATACTATTAATCTTACTACTCGGAATATTATCTTCTTATACTTGAACGTATTAACTTAGTCCATACTAATTAGTAACCGACTCAGATCACTATAAAATCTTAGTTGAATACCTATGGTCGGATGCTGTAACGGTCACAACTATTTTGTACATTAATATTATAAGTTACAAGAAATACGCGAAAATGTGGGAAAATTGTGAACCCAGGATAAACTATAAAAATGATAACTTTAGTATGGTATTATGAAATTGATTAATACCTTTGAATTATTCAAAGCATCGTTACGATATCATGAACTCAGTTAGCGCTTTTCACGTATGCAGATACTTCTTCAAGAACTTCCTATCACTTATCCACTATGCGAGCTATAACCACCAAGTTTAGAACCTCTTTACTACAATCTATTCTGTCAAAACGCAACATTTACACCACTCTCTCAAAATTCAGAAAAGGCCAAAACATATTATATGGAGTTTATATAGATACTTCAAACCCCAAAAACAGCATTCAAAACGTGTACCAAAACATTGAAAGCGTTTAAAGAAATACATATCAGTTATACACGATTTCAATTTAACTCTCACACCCAATTCCCTACTTTAAACCCAAATACCTCATTATTTTCTTGGTCTTTCTACGTTCGCTCTACCACATACCGTTTGTTAAAGTTATTGTTTTCGACCTTTTAATGCATTCGTTATTCAACTATTATAACACTTACAAACTATGAAAAATAAGTTGAGAATGTATTAATAGTTTATGGTTACGCTTTATTCACAATTCATTTCTACTTACAAGCGCAAAAATTCTAACTTGAATAGTTCTTTTTACATCTAATTTACCCTTTATTTACATATTGTACACCATTTTCAATCTACTTTATTAAGTATACTTTTATATAGACATCTTATTTCAAACCACTTTCATTATATTATTTTAATCGTACTTGCATCCTAGTTAATGCAATAACTAAATTTAATTTTCGCTCCAGTGTATTTCAACAGGAACCAAAATGAACTTTGAAATAATACGGTATATTTTATGAGGAATCATAACATCTATGACTCGCTTCATTGTACTTCGCATTCCGTCAGTTACGAATTTTCAATAAACAAACTTATCTAAGGTTAAAATGTATAGAAACCTTTTCTTGCAATATATAACTCTTTCTAAAAAGGTTTGAGGGTTTATGAATGTGAATTTGAGGAAAATTATAACTAAACCGCCGGTGAAGTATCAAAACATTGGATTACGAATACGTTTGTTATAAACGTAATATTTCGTTTTTAAGAAAGAAAACAACATGAGGGCTTGATGTATTCGATTTTCGAAAAAATAAATTGGGATTAAACCATGAAAATGCGTCGTATGGTAAACTATTGGATTTTGAAAGTACTAAGGGTATAAGTACAGAGTAAAGACATTAGTACTTTTAAAGGCGTTCATGGCTCGTAAATGTTACTTGCTACGAAACAAATCTATAAAGTTCCGAATTGGTTAACCAGTAGAATACGCAAGATGAACTTTTAAAAGGAATATTGGTTGCCTAAAGTAAAAGAATGGTTTATTAAATATGTGTTTAGGAATACTCAGCTTGCGTAGAGCGAAGAATGTACTTATAGGAAAAGAAAGCTGCATATTTAATCATTCATTTGGTTTTCAAAGAAGAAGGACCTCTAAGAGTCATGCGGCACTCGAGTTTATGAGAATTATTGACTAAAAAAGTTATTTTATACTTGTAATAAAAAGGGGAAAGGGCCACAAAGTCTATCCTTCTCTTAGACTTAACTTTAAAAGGAGGAAAAGCTGTAAATTCTGTTCTCCACTTGGTTATAAAAGGAGGAAGTGCCGTAGAAACCATATTTTACTCGGATTGAAAATAAAGAAGCACTGTAAGGACAATTTTATACTTGGATTCAAAGGGAAACTATATAAACCTTACGGATTTATGTTTACGAATAACAATCGATACAGCAACCAGTCGCCACACATTAACCCTTCAATGACTGAAATAACAAAGTATGTTTGAATATAGAAAGATTAAAGATGAAATTCTATAAGTTTCGAAAACAAACCCCATATACGGATATCAATGCTGCAAATCCTAAGGAATGGCGTTCTGAATAGCATATTAAGAGTGAATTTAAGGAGAGGCGTTTCAAATAGCGCATTAGAAGCGGTTATTTCTATTGATACTCTTTTCGCCGACGTTTTTAGAAAGTTTATATGATTTGATCTTTATGCGTACAACCTTTTTACTTTTTTACTCTTTTTTTACAAATTTTGTTTTATATTTTACTTTCTGGAATTATCATTGACCTTTTAGATTTTGCATTTCAATTTTTACATTGGCTATTTACGGCTTTTCCGGTATATTGCTCCTTTTTGAATTTACTATTAATAATTTGACTAGTACATTGTTAGTTTTTACATGTATCATTTATTACTTGCATCACAAATATTTTCTAGAGAATTCAATTTATTATATGGTTATTTTCATATCAGCTGGTTTAAATGAAATAATATGAAAACAGGGTAGATAAAAATATTAAAGAGAGAGGGTGATAGGATGCTAGTAATGGCTTTGTTTTGGTCAATGTCCTCGACCTCGTCCTCTCTGTCGTCGTCTCTAGCGTTACCTCTATCGTCGACATCATCATTAATTTCGTCGTCTCGGGAAAAGCGATGCGCTCCCTTAACCTTAATTTATATGGCCTTGGGTAAGGAGGGTTGGGCAGCATCGTCCTTTTTACTACAAAATGTAATAACGTCGTCGGATTTAACTATGTAATATATACCTATGCTTGTTTTTCAAGCGTTAATAAAAGTTTTCGTCTTTTCCGGCCGATGGTCAATGTTTAGATAGATATTAGTTTTAACTTTACATTGTATATTTGTAGAAGAGATATTAAATAGAAGGGCTTTATTCTATATATTGAAAAAGTAAATAAGACACAATCAAGTTTCTGATTAGGTATTATGGGAGTAATCATCCCTTGAAACAACAAGCGTGTAGTAGGGGTTTGGTAAATGGCTTCAATATTACTATTATAGTGTTATATTTGTTGCCGTTCCATTTATAGCGGTAAGAATAGGACGAAGCACCCCGATTTTAGCGGTATTTATTACAAGACTTACTCTCGGAGACACACGTAATATATGGCGCGTAAAGCGTGTTAATTGGAGAGTAAATAATGCGTACTTTAAAGAGCTGTTATAGTGCTATACGTGGTGAGAAGACCTTATAACGTATGATAACGAGCTACATTTTTCGGCGACATATCCACACCGTCTTATAGCTCTTTTTTATATTAATATATTACATTTTACGGGTATCAATTCATATACTGTATTGTAACTTCACGATATTGCGTTTGCGGCGGCGAGGTAGCGTTACAGGTGTAGGAGGTGTTTTTAACTGTGATGAGTATATAAGGTTTCCAATCTCAGGAGATTCCTATTCATATAACTCTAGGGAGGGATGAGTAGAGGAGGTGGGGAGACGAGGAGAAAAAGGGGTGTGATGATGGTGACGTGTGAAAAGGAGCGTAAGAAGAAGGTAAAAGTGAGAGACCAGCTGTTAGTGTTAGTAGAGCGACGTGCGACAGCTGAGGCAGCCTCAGCAGATGCCGCTGACACGTCAAATAACACTTCTCGAACCGGTTTTTGCGCGGCATACTGTTTGAATAATTAGAACATGGTATTCAAAAAGTGATTAATACATACGAAAACGCCGAATAACTAATTAAAAACTTATCATTTAGACTTTTAAGCGCCGTATGACTAATTGTGTGCTTATATTATACCTAGTAACGTGTCATTAAAGGGAAGAAAAGTTTTTCCTAAATCGATAGCAATACACCTTTTTATACTAACTATAAAACACATGACATCGACAATCACACTACTACTTATCGCCCTGTGACATGAGTTTTTCTTCTTGCTACCACAGCTTTGCAGCCCCCCCTCCCCTCTAAAGGCTCGTACAGTTGTATCCTTAACGAAATTAGGCGCCGGGCGGGGACTGGGATAGCAACGACACGTTGCCAGACCAGGTTTGCAGGTCATAAGCCGACAAGTCTCTGAACTGAGGGGCACTCTAAAGTCTTGATTGGAAGGATGGCGTAGGGTCCCATAGGCCCTACATGAGCCTCAACAGAGCCCGCATTACAACCCCCCCCGCCGGTATCTACATAATTATTTCGTAGAAGCTAGTGCGCCTCTGTAAGTTGGTACTGAACAGTAATAGTGGAAAAAAAATGAAAAAAAAATCAAACCTCTACCAAATCCGCTTACCTTTCATAATAACCTCCCAAAACCCACAACACCGTTATTATTGAGTTACCAATTGCCTTTTGAAATAAACTGTAACCTACACCATTGTAACTACCGAATTACCGATCAACTTCTGAAACAAATTACAAAATACATTACCGTTACTATCGAATAACCGATTAAGGGATTTGATATATTCTATTGTTATTACTAGAGTATGAATAGAAGTGTCTTAACAAGAATAAAATATTGCTGACGTAAAAATTATTAGATATAACTATAGTAAGTAATTGTAGAGGATTATATTTGTGGATTGTATAATAACGTGTTACGCTAGAGGAAACACTTGTTCAGAATGCATTATAACGTGTCACGCCCTAGGATGAATGTTGTCAACGTGTATGGTAGAGTACCACGCTCTGGGTGAAAGCTTATAAGCTCTCACCTGAAGCGTGCACTCTCCGGATGTATCTTATCCCTCTATCTATCATCAATACAATTAATCTTGCTAATATAAATACTGTCTTCTTCATACGTTAATGTATAAACATTACCGACAAATACCGTGTTATTCATCTTGTCGATTTCTACGTTATCGAATTTAATATTCTAGGTCAAAACTCTTACGATTTAACGTTGATCAACTTATCTGATATATTTGCAACCCATTAGCAAACTAAAAAATCCACAACTATTAACTATAAGTTATTAACTTTTGAGCAATAAAGTCGAAACTAAACTTCAATACCACGTTCAAATCTTTTTTTGAATCCGAAATAAGCCTTCAATATACCGCCTCCATATTAATAGCTCCTTGAAGCTATAGATTTTGATCAAATATGTAGGTTATATACTCTTGATTTCAAAATCTTTTTCAAGATTCTCGAACTCCACGGAGTTTAACGGTTTCAGATACCATTATGACTCTACTAAAAAGAACCAAGGACCTTTCTTCCTTACCAATTGACAATTCTTTTTGAGTTTTATTTCATATCACCGAACCGTTTGGAAGCTGTGATTATACGAATACGAAGTACGGCAATAAACTTACATTATTATTACGATTATAATTATAATTACATTAACATACTCCCTTACTCGCCGCTACCAAAATTCGAGTCACCCTCCAAGCCACTAACAGCAGGTAGTTTCTCACCTATACTAACCAACATGCCTAACTTGCCAACTATTCTCTCAGAAACCTAAGTCAGATCCCTAGTTAATTTGAAATAGGCTTCTTCACCACTCGATATTCATAGCGTCGATGCTACTAGAATGGATTGCAGTAGATAGTACAGAGCCGCCATTGCCATATGTATCAACTTTATGCTAACTAATTCTACTAGAAGTTAAACAATTTTTGTCGATAGTGTACCACCACTAAACGGATAATGACATCAAGCGAGTAAGTTCAGAGGTTTAAAAGTACCTACGAATTATATGGTCTTTTTCGTGGTTTGCCTCCATGA
Organism: Anisogramma anomala; assembly: GCA_038502455.1. Lineage (NCBI taxonomy): Eukaryota > Fungi > Ascomycota > Sordariomycetes > Diaporthales > Gnomoniaceae > Anisogramma > Anisogramma anomala. The sequence continues at coordinate 1,052,908 of JASMMZ010000007.1, forward strand.
TTTATCTTTTTATATATTAATTCTCATTACTCAATCGTGAGTCGATAACTACCGGGGGTATTAAAATCAGCTAATGAATGGATAATAATGATCCCCTATTTCTAAGTTAAACTGGTATACGCAATCTTGAGCCGATCTAGAGTGAAGAGCCGCTCGGTTTTCCATAAACCTATATAAATATAAATAATAAACTTAAACAGCTATAGTATATATCAAGTAACAAACAAAAAAACTATAAATCGTCAAAGATGCCCGGAGGAAAAATATAAGGTAAACTAAAAGTTTTATCTTGGTTTACTTAATATTAAAACCAATTGTATAAATAAGAAATTCTACTAGTTTCATAGTTAATATCCTTTGGTTAATGTGCTGAAGCCGTTGAATATTATATTGGGTATCCCTGGTAAATACCCAATAGATTTTACCCTATATACACTAGAACCCTATTCATATTGTTAACTATACGGAAAATAGAATACACGAAGAGTTTGAAATATAGGATATCTCAGCAGCAAAAATAGCAAAGTATAGTATCGACTATATAATAATTAAATAGAAATGGTATGAAAAAACTAATTGGGAGTTGCTAGAAAACAAAAAACAAAATTACGTGCCATAACTCGATTATAGGAGAGCTTATGGTTACGGCTAGCGGAGAATACGGAAGGAGGCGTATCGGGCGACAACGGAGTGGGGAAAAAAATAGGAAGGGGGTATAAACACTATAGCTTCACGGCTTTTCTAACCGAAATGTTCGGTTCACTCTGAATACAAGTAATATTACGCAAGATAATGTAGTCTCTCAGCATATTTCAAAATGCAACGGTAAAAAAAAACTTACGTTCCGGAATATACCTATTAGGCTTGTATACCAGGAAAAAAGAAATATAGGTATCGCTTTAAAAGGCGGCGACTAGTTGGCGCAAAAAGGTACACAAGCCAGGAGAAACAGCAGAAAGGTACGTCTCCTAAACATATTCCAAAAAAAAGTCCGTATATACTTTAGGTCTCCTACAAAATCAATTTTAAAACTTATTTAACTGTATACTATTCGATATACGCAGCAAACCTATGCGCAATAAATAGGTATGTAAACCAAAAACTCAACTAAATTTCGCTCAGAATTGATGTAAAATGCACAAATATTTCAGGCCTAGGTCGGAGAAAGCTCCTTTTCATCCTTATTATCATCTAATAGTAATAGGTCCTAAATGATGAAGAGGAACTAAGCGAAGTTAGTAATAGTGAAGGTATTAGGGTAAAAGATAAATGATATACCTTACGGGACAGCTAGTTTTCATCAACAAGTGCGCAAACTTCAGTGTTATCTATACCAACCTGATTAAAAATAAACGGTATGTTATAATACAAGGGTTATACATAGCAGGTAAATGGCGTTATAAAGGAGAATAAGTTGTTAAAGGGATGAAAACCAACATGAATTATATTACAAATTTGTGAAAGGATAAATAACAGCTTATTTAAGAAAGTAGATAAGGGAAACCAGGAGGAATAAAGGCGGACTAAGAGGAAAGAACCTTTAAAGGGATGACAGGCGGCATTAAAAGCTGTTGCTACACGTAAGAAATCCAAAATCGGAAAATATGTGGCTAATTTATAACTTTGTACCTCGCGTTTATGGTTCAATGATAACGTTATTTGCTTCATGCCTGGTTCGCGCTTTAAGCGAACATGGTTCGTACTTAACTTTTGGTCAGCGAAATATGGGAACCAGTAAAGCTACTTTACGACTAATTTATAACACTATAAACTATGTACATAGTTTACATCTTTTATAACGACCTACTTTTTCCTTATAAAAGGGAGAGGTATCTTATAAACTTAGGCTACAAGATATTAAATCCATAGGTTATATAGCTGTATACGTAATATGATATATATATATAATAAACGGCTCAGACGCGGTCTGACTATAGTCCACAAACTTTAGGTACGTAACGGACTATGGACATAAGTCCTACCTAAATAATAAATGCATACGTCTCTATTCTTCCTTAGTACCTCAATTGTTAACAACATTTGGTACCAAATTAGTATATCTACATAGGTTGGACCACAATATTACCAAATCATGTAAAAGCCATTACTTTATAAATACCAAATATATAATAGATTTATATTATTATTTCTATTATTACTACGATCATTCTACTATGTTTGCATAATATTTATCCTCTGAGTTTTTTTCATACCCAATAACGTTTGGTAACTTTTTACTTATATTGATTGGTTCATTCAACTTGTTATTAATACAACAGAATTCATAATTAATATGTTCGACAACCCTCATCAGCTTTTAAGCTGTATTTAACTGTGTTTTTCATCTGCTGGTTAACCGTATCATCTACGTTTTCTTTTACAATGGTTTGTTTACCTGAATATTACGCTCCTTGTTAAGAAGCTATACGACTTGAAGGCCACCAGAACGCACGTGAGTGAAGGAAACCAAACCGACTCCACCATGTATATCCACTTTGCGTTGAGTGGCTCAACATATCCTTATTACCTTCTTTGCAGCGACCACCTAGGTCGACACGCTGTCTAACCACTTATTAGCACTTGTGAAGCTTCTTGCAAACGAACATAATAATCCCTGGTCCATGAATATAACTTTTGCAGGTTAGAGACCATGCTATACATACACTTGAAACATATCTATTATCTGATACCATTCAGGTACAATGTAATGGGACGCATGGAATGAAACTACATGCTCGTTAAGGGGAGCTAAACGGCTTGAAAACAGACATCATGATGTTTATGATAGCCCTATCGATAAAAGTAGTAAATATAGAATTTATATGAACAGCTTGTGTTTACAATGATAAAAACAAAGTAGAATCGTTTAACTTAATAATAAAAATGGGGAATAACGTTGGGTACTATTAGTAGATAGGAGGTGGTTATATAAAAAGCAAAGTTTTTTATTTTGGTGTGGGGCTTACGAGACGATTTATGAGGATGGTAATAGGGAGGTTAGTATGAAAGCTTTTTACGTAGTTCCAAACCGTTCGAAGGCTAAAACCTTTTATACGATATTACGGCGTTCCAAGTTTCATTAAAGCGTTTGTTATATACCTTTCGAATCAGCCTAAGGCAAAAAGATACCTCCACTTACCCTTTATAATTTGTCAACAGTTCTTACCTTTTTTTATACAGGAAAAAGAGTAAGTCAAGAGTAACATTATAAGCTAGTGCTTGAGTTAATAGTTACCAAAAATGTAGCTCTTATGGTTGTTATACTACTATAATACTTCAAATCCATTTGGAAGCATACCCTTACCTATTACGTAACCAGGTTACCTCCGTTTTTATAGCTTTATAATAGCTCTTTAGTAGTAGTTTCTTCTTCCTTCCTTATCAAGAATGATGGACAGTATGTTGTGGACTCATAATGCTGGCTATTGAGTTTATGAGTTACGTAACTGTACACATAAGAGGATATACAGTCCCTAGCCCAGGCGCGGTTCGGGCGCGGTTCGCAGACGACACGTGTAAAGGCACGTGATAGACCGTGCACGGACCGCGTTTATAAGTCCTGTATGAAGGAACTCTGCAAAACTCTCTAGTTTTGCTCAATATATTAATTATAAACACCATTTGATACCAACTTATTATCTATTCGTAGCTAGGAACATAATATATAATTGAAATTTCCATTCATTTTTGATAGAGATATTTTTAAAGTAAATCAATCTATAATAAATATCAACGATTTTGCGCCACATTTCAAAACTATAAGGAAAAAAAAAACCGTCAGCAATTACCTAGTCTTTTCTATTTTAACGGATATTATTGATACCCCTTTATAACTGATTTCAATTAATGTATCTCTCCTTTAATTCCCCGCAAAATGCATCGCATCTACGTTAAAACAAATATAATGATATATTTAATAAACTTTCGCCATCGACCTAGCCATTTTTCATTTTTTACAGTGGATTTTGCTCAAGTCGTTACTAAGAAATATAAATTGAAAGTCTGTCTGGCAATTAATTTAGTTCGTTTTTCAACGTTTAAAAGCGGTCGGATACAATAAAATGAACTTTATTTCAATGAATTTTGGTTTTAGTTTTGGGTATCGTCGCGTTGAACCATTCAATGCATACTAAATAAAGAAAAAATTTAAATTAAGGAGCACCGGTACATTTTTCTTTGATTATATGGATATTATATGATAACTATTAAATAAGCTATTTTGGAATAATACAAAACCAAGGGATATGAGGGAATATACGATACAAATATTTTCTTCGATTATATTAACTCTATTTTTAACGAATTTTACAGCGCTTATACAGCTTTGATATAGTTAAAGAGATTAATTATAGACCATAAAAACTTATAGGCACTATTCGTTATCAATTTGAAACGTTAATAATTTAGACGGGTAGTTTTAACTAGCTCTTAGCTGTTACATATAGTTGGCTTCACTATTTCATCCTTTTTCGTATTCAAAATAAGTTTATAAACGCAAGTATTAGCCGTATTAGTTATATAGTTATGTTTTTAAAATTCTGCGAGTTTGTTAATAAACTAGAGTTTGTAAATTTAAAACGAAGATTTAATTAATAACTATGAATCCACCTATATATATAGCAATCGGATGAAGATATAATTATAATACGGGTTTACGTTGTTTCAATTTCCTTATAGAAGGATTATGATGATCTCGATGAGATTCTTTACTAAATACGCTTCACTTAAACTTGAGACTTAAAACGCTGAGAAATGTAAGTAAGGATAAAGGAGCGTGAATCCGCGCAGGATAATAGCCTATGCCTATAATATAACTTTTGGAATTATTTCTAACGTGGCTATAATTTTTGTCCACGTTTTTTTATGCAGATTTAATACATGATGTAATTGTAAAAGGTTTATATAGGTTCCATATTATCGGCCACGAGGAAACCCTAACTTTTAAAAGTAGTTTTGTTTAGAAGTTAAAGCGCCTTACTGGTATTACTACAGAGTTGAAAAAAAAGGAATTTGATTACTTTAAAATACCTATAACCGATGATATATTCGTTATCGTTATATTTTTATTGACACTTAACTTTTTAGCTCCCAAAATAAATTTTAGATATTATTTTTATTATGTTTTTAACTAAGCTTTGACATAACAGTCAAAGTTAAAAGTTGATTATCATATATTTAAAATATTGTTATAATATTCAAGTTATGATAAAGCTCACTTATTATCGACATGAAAAGGTTTTACGTAAACATTAGTAAATAATAGAACCTGTAAATTTATATATTTTTGGTATATTATAAAAATGATATTTATCTATGATGTTAAATGTTCGTGTTAATTCTTTCAAAGTTAAAACGGCAAGAGAGTTAGTGCTCGATATAATAACATTAAGCTTCAAGTCGAATGATAATCAGGGTATTTTAAATGTTGTTTTAACCGAATGAAGGATACGGTTTTAGCGGGCAGTATAACATATAAGGAATTGCTTTCAATTATCTTTTGTCATAAGCCTTTGCAAAATAACGCAAATTCGATAATTGAAGGCGTCAACGGTTGTAAAAGGGGAAAATGATTGGGATCATTTTTCCCTTAAGTTAGTAGAGTTTCGCGATCTATTTAATAAGAATGATGAAACGGCTTCACCTTTGTATCGGGGTAAATTGGAATATCTTATTTATATTACACCAAACGAAAATCGATTTTAACCTGATAGATTATAAGGGCCGTTATTGGAATAGTAGTATTTTCATTACAGTAGGTCAACTATATCTGCAATAAAGTTGACAATTCTGACAGAAATTTTAGTTTATTTTTTTTTGTGGGCATTCTGTATTGGCTGTAAGTTAAGTACAGTATGTGACCACTTCACACAAGTAACGGGCCAAGAAATTGACCATAAAAATTAGTGTGCTGACCAGCTAGATATCAGCAAAACCAAGAAAAATAGATCTAACACTTGATCACATAATACTACTGTTACTTCGACCAATAGAATTGACAGCGTGGTAATGTCTAAAGCCCTACCAACACTAATTATTGTCTATTAGGTTAAGCATAAATAAGCTAAGTAGTAGAAAAAGCTACTTGCTGGTTACTCTTTACGTTAATAACGGCGGCTAGGGTAGAGGAAAGATTCTTGTAAAGGGCTCTGTTAGTACTGCGCCAATCCATAACGGTAGTTTAGAAGTAAGCGACAGTATCGTTATTAAAAATACTAAGAAATCATTACCAGATACTTTTTGAAAAGCGTTAATATTGACCGCTACAATTGTTCAATCCTCAATTTGTAAACGGTTAAGTTAGTATTGCTGCGTGGGTTATTACTGTAAAAATGACTAAGTCTTACAGCTTATAACTTTAAACCTTCAATCTTTACTTCTAATAATAAACAACCTTCGATCTTAGCTTTTGTACAAAGCCTCTGTCCTTACTTCCTTTTTTCACTTCCCTTACGATGATTCAATCATTAAGAATACTAATTCAATTGAAAGTGACAAAATCGCCAAGTTACACCAAGAAAAACACGTTACGCGATCTAACACCAAGTAGCCAAGTTTCTACGCAACTTCAGACAAAATTACCAAGCCCCAAATTACCGAGTCTCTCGCCTATAAAGGCTTACGCCAACGAAAACTTTATGATGGCTACTGTAAACGCCAGAATGGACATTATCGCCGAAATTGCCAGAAAGGAAGTAATTATGGCTTTCCGACCTGTTTTTTTTTTTTTTTTTTTTTTTTTTTTTTTTTTTTTTTTTTTCAATAATTACAATGAAGACCTTTAATTTAGGGACGCCGATGAAACTTTAACTACAAAATACCTCGATAATTACATCGGCTAATAAGTCCTCGATACTAATGTCGGCGATGAATTGACCCATTACTAACGCTTTTTCCAATAATTTGGTAAGTTTTTCAACCACTAAAGCATCGATATGTGCAGTACAATCTAATTTACCATGAAGGACAAATTAAAGGTTAAGGTTAATAGGCGTGGTATTTACATACCCTATAAGACATTAACAGGGTTGGCGAAAATATTTTTCGAGTAAGCCCAACTTGATGAATGCCTTTAAGGCCTATGATCAAAAGAAAAGGCCGTACAAGAACTTGAACGCCCTTACATGCATTTCAGTGGACCTCCCCCTAACCCCTAGTTAAAAGAAAAATTTTCATGCGTCAACGATAAGAAACCTGTCAACCTACATGACAGCCTAATACTATCACGTAATAGCGTGGAATATGCCTCTAACGACGGCAAGACACGTGAAGTAGTAGCCGCTAACACGATCAGGGGAATTAACGTTAGCGCTTTCCACCAATTGATTAAATAAAATCGTTAAGACCCTTAGAACTCCTAAACTTCTTATGCTCCCTAGCGTTGTGATTAAAATCGCCAATCTCTTTAAAAGCCTTTTCTCATCAAATTTTTCTATACGCGTAAGCTTAAAATAGGTTTTAGCACAGAACTTTATCCTTTTGAGCAGACGAATAGCAATTACCTTTAATACTGCAAGTTACGGAAGCTTTAAGGCTCAAACCGTTAGGAAACACTAATAAATACTGTGATAACTATCGCTATTTTCTCCTAAAACCTTTTTAGACAGTTAATATTAATTATATACTTTTTATGGACTTCTCAAAAATCTAGAATGATATCAAAAGGTATAACGAGAAGCCTTATAACTTTTTCTATACAAGGTAATACCATTTTTCAACATTTATAAGTGAATAAAGGTTTCCTCTTTTAGTTGTTACTTAATATTTTCCGAAATCTTGCCAAGGCACACCACGGACCATCAACTAACCTTTCTAACCCATGTAACCACTTTTGGTGAAGTTTCTGATAATATGAAATTCTACTTCGATTATGACGTTTACTTTACTTAATACTATATGGAATAGGCTATCATGAGGTGAACTACAATCATAGTAAGAAGAAAAGGAAGAATTACCAATGAATGTGCTAAATCAGATGTTTACTAAATCCATATTATATTAACAGGTAATATGAAACGCCTAAGTTGGCGATGTTACATTTGATAAATAGGTACAAGCTGCCGTTTCAGGCTTTAGCGAAATTAAATAAGCTTTACAACGCCCAGATAATGACTATAAAGGCTTTTAACACTAGTTGCGATTTTTGTTTACAACTTTAATTGCGCGTATGCCAAACTCGCTTAGTAAATACTTAAAGTACAGCAATTTCCTTAACGTAAATAATGAAAACCTTATAAAAGTTAAGTACGTCGATTGCAAATATAGTTACAGGCGTTCTCAACACCTAAGGCTTAGCCTATCAACAATAAATTAAAGTTAATAATAACATTATCGTTGACAATGTCAAAATTTAAACGAAAACCTTTACCACAAGAACTATTATTGTAATAATAGTTGAAAATAGTGAATTTCTGGTAAACTTACCTATTTGTTCATTCGTTATCCCCCCGACAAGTAAAATGATAAAAATGTGATATATTATATTTTGTATCATACCACGTCTAACCAAAACTGCTGAATCCACTTTAAAACTCTAAGGGATACCAGCCCATGAATGGCGTTAATACTTTGGAATAAATTAAGTGATAAAAAGATGCAACTTTTAATTCTGTCTAATAACTAACCAACTACGACTTTTTGTACTGCTCTTGCGGTAAAACTCTTTACCCTTACCCTAATCAAGCCTTTACCCCCTTATAAACATTTATTCTTCGCGATAGTTACGCGGACCATACGTTTTACAGTATAATTTCATATATAAGGGTAATAAGGTACTTCATAAGAGGTTAATTTCAGTATATAGCTTTACAGAGAAGAAGTATTACGTCTTTTGAAATTAATTTTTACAATGTTAATGAGGCTAAAAGTAGCTTTGGATTCAGCAAACAACTATTACTATTATGGATAACGGTAGTTTCAACAATTATTAGGTCGATTAAGTTTTATATCCTTAAGTCCCTTCCTCATTTTCTTTTTTCTTAAAGGTAAACAAAGACCCTCAGTGTTAACATTAACTTTAACACCGACAAGCTGGTTAAAAACTACCAGAGGTTTACTCACGCCTTTAAGTAAGTGCACCTATAATTTTATCTTGAAGGCCTAAAAGTTATGGTGTTCAACCTAACGAAGCTAAAAATGCGCTACTTACAGAGGCGTTTTAACCACCTAGCTATTGACTGTTAATATAAAGTCCTGAAGTCCGAAAGGTATAATTATTGGAATAATTTATTATAAAAGCGGTCGAAAAGCTTTTTTGCCAATGTCAAATATGTATCTCAACCTCTCGAAGATTTAAAGTTTTACTTAAATACTATAAGAACTTTATCAAAATGTTTTTATCAACGGGTTTAACTTAAATAATAAGCCTATTTTTTCGTTATTGACTTCGCAACCTCTTTTCACGAGGCTATTTTTTAATAATCCATTTTAGTAAAGGATACGTGGGAACAGTTAAAGATATTGAGAATTATTACGTATATAGACCTATCCAACGTCGTTGTTTACGATTTTTGAATCAACTTTACCGCGGCGAAGGTATGAGAAAACATTGAAATAATAGGTATTAAATGCAAAAAAGTGCCTGTAAAGGCCAACTAAATCATTTAAAATATGAAAAGGGTATACGCACTACTTTTTCAAGCGTACAATATTCTGATGTTAGAAATTAGAGGCTTTAAGAATCTAGGGGCACGCGTTTAAATAGTAGTAAAGAGCATAAACGATATTATAGGTTCTAATGTTCTAGCAACAACGCTACTGGTCTTTGGAGCATACCCACGCCTGAAAATTGAATGTTCCTCATTAACAAATACCTAAAAACAGACAATGCCTTACGTAAAACTACTAAAGGAATTTCGAAAGGAATTAGCACGTCGCTAAGTTAACGATACCTTTCATACCAGTAACGGCTCTACAGTTATCAATGTATTTACTTTGCCGTTGTAAAGTGAAGTCCTAGTATATCAGAAACCAGGAAAATGAGAGGGACTCTATATAACCCTAAATATTGTTAACTTTAAAGTAGTTATTAAACCTATTAAACGCCTCGTAACATTCTGTATCACCTAGGTTAAGCCCTATATTAGGGTAACAGACGATAAAAAACCTTAAGCTAAACTATCGAACTAACGCGAACCACCCATACACGTTATCAATAAGCCGATAAAACTTCTCCAACGTGAACGACCCCCGAAGAAAAAAAACATTAAAGAGAAGGAATATATACCGGGCTTTATTTATAATAATACCTAGATAAGTAGAAAAAACAAGGATAACGAAGACTTAATATTATGGTTTAGAGTACAAGGTATTATTAAAACCTCCGGGAAACCCTTCAAGCAAAGCGACAGGGTTGAGATTCATGGTCTATTAATTCGTAAAGTTATATAATTTGTGCCGAAGGTAGACTTTAACCTTCAAAACCTAAATATTACGATTTTTAAGTTGAGTATTATCAACGAAATTAAGGTTAAGACTACAGGGCATCCGTATAAAAAGTTAAGTTTAATCGTTCAAACATACGGCAATAAAGGTGAAGACTATATCTTTTCGTAATTACGAACTATTTAGAAAATTTGTTAACGCTTGGTGGTCGTCTTAGTAGTAAATTTGCTAACTATTACTCAATATAAGTTTATACTTAATAACCGATATATAACGTAGGTATACAGGTAATTAGCACACTACCTATAGCGAATCATCTTATTGGAATTTCTAAAGGAATTACGTGTTCTTTACCGTTTTGGAACAGTAATACAATATATTAAGTTACTATACGGACTAGCCGAGATAGGCGTCCATTACGTCCTAATATGTTAATCTTACTTTAAGTTACGGTTAGATATAAAATTTTCAATATACGACCCATTTTTCCTAGTAACGTAAAAAATATTCTTTAGTCAAGTGTTTATGAAGATTAACGATACTATTTTCCTTAAAACGGTTGGCTTTGTAACATAGAAATAACGTGCGATTAAGGACTTCAAGTTCCGGAAATACAAGCCAATTACGACGTTAGCGGAAGGCAGTCAACTGAACTTAAATGAATCTTGAATGCGCATACTCATTGATAATACCGTTATTAGTTTTCATTAAAGGGGCTAAGGAACTAATTTAACTATAATTGATAAAAATGACGTCGCCAAGACTTAACGGTACCTGAAATAACGTGTCTTTTGCAGCTATATTGGCACGTTATGTCAACTAGAGGCCTTTTATAGCTAATTTATAGTGGTATAGGTAAAGAATCTAATGGATATCGACTTTGATCGGCTCAAGAAAAAGTATAAGTGGCATATGCGGAACCTGAACCAAGTGATTAATATTGTTTTAATTGACTTGTTAAAGGCTAAGTTGATAATTTTTACGAACAGGTCCCTCATTAATAATTCCAACCTGTCTTTATAAATCGTCTTTTTTAAAACATTCGTTTATAAGGGTATGTGGGAGGGCTAGTTTATTTTTATTATTAACCTGATTTACTTAACTTTCGTTATGCATAAAAGGATTATACTGTGCATGTTGGCTTTAGAGGTCTACGACATAATAGTAGGGTTTCAAAAATAGTACTATAGGAAACCCTGAACGTTATTATCAGGAAGCTAAAGATCTCTCCTATTCCGGAGGTGATTTGTATAAACTCAAGAAAACTTATTCGAATACCTTTCGAAGCTCAGAATTATTGGCGAAAAACGCCTATAATAGATAGGATGGTATTCCTCAAAGCGTACGGAGGAATAGAGGTTAAGAAGTTCCGATGGATTAATGGAAAGGATAATCCTACTAATGCTATAACGAAGTTATCGCTCAATAATGCCCTTAAAAGGTTTATAAACAACAATGGACTTATTATATGCATCGAGAGCTACGATAATAGATCGCTCATAAATTCTAAATCACGTGGAGGCAGTTAGAGATATACTAACGAATTTAAAGACTACCAGAGAACTGACGATAGCGACTTATTTAATTAGTACAGCTAAAGTGGAGATCTATATAAGCCTATGGTAGAATAATTTTTTATAGAAATCAATAAAGTCGAATCTCGAAGTAGACGTACAATTAACTTCAAAAAGGGTCAATTCAGGTACAGATGGGTGCAATTTGATATAGAGGTTAATTGTAATTGAAAGTGGTCAGGCTGTTTGATGACATCTTAATTTATCGCTTACTATAAAATATTTATTAATTATACTGGCGTGCTCATATAAACTAAAAAGCCGCTAGTATTGAAACAGTAGTATTAGTAGTATAGTAGGTCAATTTTACTTACAGTAAGGTTAACTATATAAACTGAAAGTAAAACGTATTATTTTGTGTGAGCTTGTTGTATTGGCTATAAGTTAAGTACAATATATGCCTACTTCATACTAAGGCACGTGCAAGCGATTGACCATATGAATTACTAAGAAGACCAGATAAAAGTCTGTCAAACCGAAAATAATAGATCTACCACTTGACCATACAATACTACTGTTACTTCAACCAATCAAATCGACAACTTTGAAACGTCGCAAGCCCTACCATTATCCATTATATTGAATGCGACAAAATTAACCTCCCGGACTTCAGCGCTAGGTTACCGAATGCCTAGATAATGGTTAGGTATTAAAGAGTTTTTTTATTTGCCGTAACGTTAATTTAATCAATCTTTAAACTAAATTACCGAGTAAAATAGTGTCCCTCATTTTTGATTAAAAAAATCTTCGCGTATATTATTTCAATTTCTTTAATTTATTTAACCAACGTTTCAATAATGTTTTACCATATCAGGATTGTATCTAAATAGAAGGAATTGTTAGGTTTTATACACGTTTTAGTTTTTTCAACAATTAGTTATGATCGCGGGAACTCTAACGACGTTTTAACGTTATTTTAATTCTATAATATCGGATATACAAAATGTTTTTGGTACGGCGCATCTAAATAACCCTTGACACTTATTTTACGGTACCAAATAAGATCATATGTTAAAATAAAACGTGGTTTGAGGGCGCCTTCACGACGCCAGAAAAACCTTGCACTTGAATATATATAACTTCGTAGTAAAAAAGCTCAGGTACCTTGAATCTATTATAAAGGCTCGTGTAGGTCTTTGGGCCGGCCCTAAAAATATTATGGCTCTCAACAAATGAAAGTTTCCCCGTATTATTCAGAAAGTTAAGAGTTTATTAGGGTTTAGGATCTTTTATCAGAACTGTATTAATGATTTTTCCGAATGAATGAATTTTTTTTTCCATTTACGAAATAGTGAACCTAGTAGGCTTAAAGAGAACGCGAAAAAACATGTTTTTAAAACGTTAAAACAAGTATTTTATGCGGCTCTCATTTCAATATATTAGGTCTCCGGCCGGCTAATAATGGTGAAATCGATTACTTCAGCAAAACTTGAAAAGGTTGCTTTTTGTAAAGAGATAAAAACGGTATTCACAAACCGTTACGTATTATATAGTACGATTATAAGGCGCGAAACTTGATTATATTATTTACTATAAAACTATTTTCGCGGTAGTATTTTGTTTAAATACGTAGGTATCGAAATCACGTAGTATAAGTACCCTATTTAATATTTTGATAGACTATAACTGATCGAAGTATTTATTTATACCTTGTTTCATTTCGAAACATTTGGCCCATTAAAGCGAAATTACTTCGTTTTTTAATGCCACTTAAGTTGTCCGCAAGTAACCTAAGGTACTCGCTCAAATATATTAACCCATCAATTGTAGTACAAACCGGAGGTTGACAAACCTTATTCGCGGGTTTTTCAATCAATTTCTATAATTACATCGAATATAGTCTGAATAAATTTATATATTAAGAAAAAGTATCTTATAGTAGAGTGTAAGAATACATTCGTCGAAATGAAGATTCAGTTATCAAATTACGATAATATACGTTTAAAATGAAAGCCGACGGATAACAAATCGTCGACAATTACGATACCGCCTCGAGTCTGGCTTACGACTACACGGTCGACTTTGGTAACACTGGGTCATTACCTTGTTTTCGAGCCGGTTTTTCTAACGGAATTATCTGATTAAACTATAACGAACGACCCGTTATACGGTTCGACTTTTAACGATTACTAAAAGCGTTAAAAGTTTTCCAGTTAAATTTAGATATTCGATATCAATTAAGAATTAAAATATCGATTTGGGTTGTACATTACGTTATTCAAACCGTTTATAATTGTCGAATTGAAACTATTGACGAGTAAAATTTTATAATAGACCTACAACTCGTTTATTATAGAATATCTAGATTGAAAAGTCTTTTCCAGGGTTGCTTCAATGATTTGAAATTGGAGAAAATAAATTGATTATATTTGACGGTTATATAGAATATATACATAATTTAAATGTAGTCAATATTATTTTATCTTACGATAAAACATTCTTTAACCTCTTCATATTTAAAATCGTTACTAATTTTACAATTCGTTTGACTTCATCATAAATTTCTCGGTAATCGATAATGGCTCGCAATATTTAGGAATTTTAATAAATATAATTTCCGAAATATTTTAATTCAAGGTCATGTGGTTTATAATTGTCAAGACCTATACGAAACATTTTTGGAATATTAAGTAACAATCTTATAAATTCTCTGTATTTATTATTAACGATTGTGACTAGAATTAGGTAAGTGCCTTCTTAAACGACCTTGTGCTCTTTAGTAAAAGTTAAATAACATTAATCGATGACATATTACTGCTAACAAGATTGCGACACAAATATGGTCAATTCAAAGATCAGAAATATTTACGAATTATTATCACTTTTTTTAAATTTAATTGGGTATTATATTTTCCAATCTGTTAAATTATATTTTATAACCCGATGTTTAGAATTAATGGGTTTGATATGAATCAGCTAGTTAATGAGTACGAATTATCAATTATTTTTTAGGTTAACGTAAATACGAATTCGAAAATAATTTCGTTGGGGAAAATATTTACATTTCTGGCATATATATACGATGTCAATTCCAGCGGTTATAATATATGTTCAATAATAAATAAAAAAGCTTGAAACTGTCTTCGACGCCCAGCGAAATAAGGGATAAGTAGCGAATAAGTTGAGCATGATTTATGTAACATTAGAACTGACTATCTAAGTAAAAGGTTCTTTGAACTTTATAATTAATACTATGTAATAAAAGTTTCGAATTCTTCAAATATCATTTCGAATATAGTTGGTAGATACCCTTTATTTTATGTAAATTTAGTTACACATGCGATTACGAATCTCCTTCCCTTATACATTTTATTCGACATCAGTTCGGACCCGGTTTCTATCGCGTATGTTATGAAAATGAGATATAAGAAGAAACTAAGTTTGAAAATCTAAGCGGCTGGAATTAAGAAAGATAATATCCGTTATTAATTAATTAATTGAATTTCTTTCGATAAACTGAAGTACAAGTAAAGAAAAAACTATAATTATATTACAACTGTCATATTCTGTTATGTCTGATAATAGTCACTAGATATCTAGCCCTCGTAGTTGCCTTTTATGTTTCTACGGTGCTCTGAATCCGTTTGGAAGCCGTATAGTAGCATGCAATTACCTTTCTAGTAACTAGGTTAACCTTTTTTTTTGTAGTTTCGTAGTAATTTCTTAGTAAGGGTTTCTCTTTTCTTTTTGAATCGAATATTATAGATATTATTCGACCACCTGAAGAGGTAGATTCGACTTAATCCCTTTATATATAATACTTGATTTCTTCCTATAGTGTTATAGCTGTTCGTAAGCTGTTATATGTTAGGGTTGTGTTTTTTAACTATTTGAACCTCAATTTTGAAGGTTTTGAATAGTGATTCAATATGCGTATAATAGAGTAGATTAAGAGCGCTTTAGCGGCTTAATGCGACCATTTAGCCGCTTAATAAACAAATTTGATCTAATCATGACGCGTAGAGTTCTTTAAGCTGAATTAAATAATTTACTAGTATATTTTATATATAGAATAACGTAACATTAAACAACTGAATGCATTGACTAATATAATTAAGTAATTCAAAGTTATGGGCATAATGATGTTTTTGAGCTATCCTTTTTATGGGGGTGACATCATGCCATTGACGAATGATGTATGTGTTGCATTTTTTTTTACCGGGGATAGCTTAACTTACCTGATAACGACGACTCAGATTTTTCCGACTTCGATTACAATATAGGAACCCTATTCGATACCACTTAGAGTTAACGACTCTAACGTAAGCCCTTTAACTAAGTTTTCTAGTGATAAGTTACGTTTTCGGCATAAAAAGCCTCGATGTTTCGTAAATAATATAGGACTTGGAAGTTTATCGGTATTGTAAAATATTATTTTTACGTTGTTTTCTAATATTCGGGGGGCTTTACAAAGACCTCGGTAGAAAGCTATTATTCCTGTAGTGGTGACAATGGTATAAGTGACCTCAAAGCTTTTATGACAATGTTTTATCATTCTTATTACAACTCTAACGCCTTCGGAGTTATTATCGTTCGGCTTACAAGTATAAAATAAGGGGCTTGTAAAAGGTTTACCGTATTTTTCAACATGGAAGAAATCTTGTTTGTTAAGGTTAGCGGCATGGCTTTGGAATCCGTCACTAAACTTGTCATCTTAGATGAAGCTATCAATGATACGCTTGGTTATACGTTACTCCCCGTCAATATTTCCGCGTATTATGATAAGTAGGTTCTCCGAATATTACTTATAAATGAGTGACTTTAAAACTTTTATATTCGATATGGGGGCGCCGGCTACGTTAGCATTATTATTACTGGACGTATTATACATAGCGGTAGCGGTAGCGGCAACGTATCCGATCGTAATAAGTAGGGAAATGTTATTATAACTATCTTAAGCGCTTTTTGAGCCGTTCAAAAGCGCCGCGTTACCTGAGTTAATTACTTGGAACTTTTCCGTCGTAATAAACTGGGCTTGTGTTTACAATACAGAGTGAATACTTATTGTATTTTTAATTATTTACTAGATCCTACGTAGCGCCCAAAAGGCTTCGAAATTAAAGCTAACGTGAGTATCCAACTCATTTTTATCGACGACTTTATAAAAGTTCAAGAGGAAAAAGCGTTACTTGTATATATAGTCATGTATAAGAGTGATAAGAACTTTAATTTAACCTGGTGGTTTTTCCGTAACTTTTAAAAAGTTGCCCGTTTAAAATAAATTAACTTGATAATTTTATTTGGTTTATTGAAGGTTTACTAAGAATATATTATGAATATAATAATGTTAATAATAATTCATTGATCCTCTGATTGAAGTTAACGCATATTTTAATTATACCTCAGCGACTCGGTGTAGGCATACGTTACGTATGTGAATACGTTTTCTAGTTTATTTGTAATAATGTTTTTGAACATTGAGTTCTATGTATACCGATATCAGATTGGATTTCATGTTGTTTTTCTTTATGCTACGTTGTTATTTTGAGTAAACTTTTAATAGAACATGAACAGGTAATTTACATAGTTTTAAAGTATATACTGTTGTTGGGATCATCGGATACCTATCTTGTATGGAAATAAGGGTTCTTGTCAGTATAAGAATTATTTAAAAGGTTTGGTATCGTTATGCATTTCGTTATAAATAAAAAGACCCAAAGGTTCTAAATATTCATTACGTGGCTCTTTTCTGTTTAATTCAAGGATATTATTAAAACTTTTCCCCCGAAGCTACATATGTTCATTAATGATAAACTTTTTAAAGCTTTTAAGAAGTTAGTATCTTCATTCGATCAAACCCTAGGAGATAAGCTTCTTTTTTATAGTTGTTAAGCCGATTAGAAAACCTTCCTTTAAAACAATAGTAGGGTTAGCTTTTAAAAGTCTTATAGGATCCATTGTACGGTATATTACGGAAGGAGATTTTTATGCCAATGGAGATTTGTATTTAGTTATTCAACCAAGGTTATATTAGTGTCAGTTGTTTTTTAGTGGGTGTCACATTCTTTTCGTTAAGAAACCCAGAGTTGATTTACGTTTTTGTTTCAACAATCGAAGATTTTATGTTATTAAGAAGGTAGACGGTTAACATTTTCCCCTAATGCAGGAAACGCTTACGAATATCTTACTATTTAAATTATTTATTCAATTTAATCATAGAGTTGTTTTTCAACCTTTGTATAGAGGCGGAAGATGAATGGAAAATCATGATTTGTATACGTTTGAGATTTTGGGGATGAATAATGACCTCCTTCGATTATTCTTGTATATCGGTAACCTGTTAACGATATATTAATAATTTATCACGCTAAGTTTTGGATATATTCTATTTCATTTACTTCCACGATATTCTGATAGATTTCTGTGGTATTTTCCACGATTATAAAGTCAAGTTTAAATAGTTCTTGAACATTTAAAGAGTTGATATTTGGAACTTTGATATATTTTAATGCGAATTAAGCGTTAAAATAAATAAATACTCAGTATTTTTTATCGAAAAAGAAGTTGTCATACGAATGGATCTGGAAAAGTTACGAATAATTCAGAAATTTACGGCTTCCTCATTTTTATTGAGAGTATGAGTTTTTTTCGGATCTATTAACTCTCACCGAAAATTTATTAGTGATCATTCTATAATCGTTGTATTTTTGATTCGACTGATTTGGAAGGTATTTCTTTTCATTGGAAACTTGAAGAGGAAGCCGTTTTAGAACAGATAAAGTTTTATTTCTTTTTTTAACCGTTTTCTCTTAGTATGATCCCGACCGCGATAATTTTTTGAAAACTGATTAATTTGATTAGGCATGAGGTGGTTGTCTACTTAAATATGACGATCTGGGCAACCTGCGCCTGGTAATTTATTTTTCGCGTTGTTTTCCGCCTGTCGAATGTGATTATGAAATTTACGTTAAGGAATTGTTTGGGATTATAAGTTATTTGAAAGTATGGAGTGCAAATCTACGGGTAATAGTCCATTTGATTTCAATTTTCGCGGATTATTACAATGTGGAGTATTGTATAATTATACAACGATTTTATGAACAATAGGTTTGTTGGTCGAAATATCTTTACTGATATCATTGAAAATAAGTTTATAACAAAGGGCTAATTATATATGAATTAATATATTATTTGGACAATATGATATACTTTTCAAGGTTTTTACAACTCAACTTCTTTAGGCCAGCAATGACACGTTTTTCGCTCTGAATAAGTTGTTTCTAAATAGTTTCCGCACGCGTATATATTTTGTTTAACCATCGTTAATAAGTTCATCCCGAAAGGTTACCTATTTATTACTAATATCAACTTATAGAGACGTCAGGACGCCGTTATTTCCCGGGGCATTACTTACTCCCGTTTTTTTTTGTGCGATATAAGCGAACGGTGTTTTTTTTTCCCCTATATTTACATGAATGAATATTGGGTATTGAAGGTGTTGATATCGAAATATTTAGTTAAAAACGACTGTATTTTTCGGTTTCGTAACCTTTTTCGGTACCTGTTCATAAACTGTTTACATTCACCTTAATATAAGTTACCTACGATTTATTTTTCCCTATTTACCGTGGTCGCATCAGTATTCTTGTTATACTTCTTTGAATGTACCTGTAGCTTAAGTTCAATTGTATGGTCCGGCTTTCTTGTGTGAATTTCTACGTCTGTAAATGTACGACTTATTGGAGATATTGTTGAAAAGAATTCCTTAATCTCTTACTGGTTTCTAAATAGTTTTAAAGTGAATTTGCTGGCTATTTTATAATCGACCTCCCTTAGGAACGTGCTAGCGACCTACTTTAGGTTATAGGTATTACGGACCGTTTAAGTAAATTTGGTACCGTCAAGGTAATAAATAATTTAGAAGTTAAAGTTTGTGTTGACCGGGTTTTAAGTTATCATCAGCTACTCAGTTCACAACAAATGATTAAATTCGAATTATCTTCTCATAGGTAACGACGTCAGTATTATCAATTTTGAAACCGGAGGGAAAGTAATGGTCTTACGTCAATTACTGCGCTTGACATAATATTACCGAGTTAAATCGTTTTCTCTTACCTTTGATTTCAAAAACCTTACGCGCATTATTTAATTCGATGCAACTTACAAAGCTCAACGTTTAAACAACTTTTACTGTTTCCGGATTATATCTGAATAGAAGAAATTAACGGCTCTTGATACTCGTTTTACTTTATTCTAATAGTTAGTTACTCTTTTTAAATTGAAGAAAACGGTAACAAAGTTTTAGCTTTATATTGATTATATAATAGCTGTTGAAATAGTATTGCCTGCAGCGCAGTTAGTCAAATTTATTTACAGTAAAGTGTAGCGTACTGCAAGTGTATTGCTTTGTATGAACATACCACATTGGGTATAAATCGAGTGCAGTACGCTGCACTTCACTCTAGAGCACGAAACAAGCAATTGGTCATACAAATTACAGTGCAGGCAGGCTAGCGGTTTGCCAAAACTATAACAATACATCTACCATCTGACTACGCAATACTACTGTTACTTCAACTAATCGAATCGACAATGTTGCAACGTCTAAAGCTCTACCAACATCAGCAGTATTTTGAACGGTTTTAATACTATTTACTAAAACGATTTTCTAATTTATTTCCGGTATTCAGTAAACCTATATGATAAAAAATTGCGTAATTATAGAACGTTTTCGTAATATCGAGATAACTTCAACTATAAAAAATATAATTTCGTGGCAACACAAAGTAAAATACCTTTGTTTCATCATAATAGTCGACGTAGGTATTCGGGCCGACCCCGAAGAATTCCAAGCTATTCGTAAATGGAAGTCCTTATATACTATTCGGAAAATTCGAGGTTTCTTTATTATTTATTCATTTATTTACTTATATTAAAATTTCATTAGAAATTTTAATGAATTATTTCATTATCTTATTGAAAAACGAAATTTTGAATAGGAAAATTTTAAACGAATCGGGAAAAAAATACTTTTAAACGATAAACTATATATTTGTCACGAGCACGATTTCATCATATCTAAATCCAAACCGTTTAACGTTAATTGAAACCGATTATATGGAGATACCTTTATAAAAGTACCTTTTATAACAGGCTAAAAACAATATTTTAAAGCTAATGGTATATCATTTCCTATAATTATGAAATATGAGTTGTTATTGATCATTTATTATAAACGGCTTTGTGTAATAATATCTCATTTAAAGGCTGGTTATTGAAATTGCGTAGTGTTTGTACCCCGTTTACTTTTTAAACGAATTATAATGGATACAAGTGTTTTAAGACGTTTAATTTTAGAACAATAAGCATGGTAGGTCGCATTTCTTTCGGTTTTTGAATATTATTTCTTTATCAGTCCTCAACTTAATACTGTCGTATATGTATTAACTAGTAGGTTACAAATAAAGCCTAAAACTAAGGAACGTCGAATGCCGTTTTCTCACTAATTTTTATAATTATATCGGTTATAGTAACAACAACTTTATATATTGTAAAAACGTATCTTACGACATTGTATTCAATTCAATTTGTTTCAACGGAAACGTAGTTATCAAATCTCAATAATATAAATTGAAAGGTCACACCGAAGCACTTCGAGGCGTCGGAGATTACGATATCGCCTTGAAACCGGCTGGCGTTAATTGTTCCGATTTCTATAGCGCCGAAAAATATCGAAACAACGATGATTATAATACCGTTCCAGACCATGCCCATATCAATACCGCCGACTTCTGTAACGCCGGGTAGTCGTCTTATTTTAGGGTTCAACGCCTCGACGGAATCATAAAACTAAGGTATAATAAACGGTACGTTATCCTACATTCGATTACTTACAATTATTGAAAGCGTTGAACATTTTCCAATAAAGGTGAAATGATCGATATAAATTACTAGATACAATATCTACCATCAACTTACGTTTTATAACGATAATAGTTTATAATTATCTAATGTGAAATTTGTAACGATTAATTTTTCATAATAAATCCACAACTCGTTTATCATAAGTTATATGTGAAAAAGCGTTTCCTTTTAGATATTTGAAAAAAATTACTCGTATAAAAGAATAATCGCAAAGATTCGACGTTTATATTAAACATATATATATAGTGTAATAGTGTTAGACCTTATCATACCCGACCATTAAGCTTCTTTTAACTCAAATGATCTTTAATCGTTATTTATCCTATATTTATGTTCACTTTATAATTTACTTATCGGTTACTGATAACGGCTTACTGTATTCATTAGTATTTGTATACCGACTTTCCAAATTTCTTTAATTAAAAAGAGTATAGTTTATTATCGTTCAAATGTATACGAAACGATTCCCGAATATATAATGGTGATTTTTTTGAAGTTCTAACATTTATTATTATTCGTCCTAGTTCGAATTTTATCGGTGGTTTTTTCAAAACAAATCTTATCGTTTTAATACGAATAAAATAACTTCGATGGATATTATACTACCTATAAATGAACAATGGTACTGAATACGTAAATTAAACCGTTTCAAATAGTTCCGAATGATTGTCTGTTACCTATATTTTGATTGAATATTACATTTCCCAATTGATCGATTCGTGTTAAATAATTTGGAATCGACGGTTACCCAATTTAATACGAATCGACCAGTTAATAAGTAAGAAATAACCCCTATTTTTGTGACCAACGAAGAAATACAATTGTTAAATAATTTGGATAAATAAACCTTTTCTTTTTTGACTTATTTATGCGATGGTACGGAATTTGTTTAGGAGATCATGATAAATATTTAATAATGAAAAATTAAAGTGGTCAACCATCGAAGATGTTGGGTGAAACGATATAAAACCGAAGACTTAATTTAACTTAACTTATATAATTCATGAACTTACCATCTCAATTAAACTTTAGATTAACCACATAATTAATATTATATCTTTCAAACTTCAACTCCATCAAATACTTTGTAAAATATTCC
Organism: Anisogramma anomala; assembly: GCA_038502455.1. Taxonomy (NCBI): domain Eukaryota; kingdom Fungi; phylum Ascomycota; class Sordariomycetes; order Diaporthales; family Gnomoniaceae; genus Anisogramma; species Anisogramma anomala. The sequence goes on from JASMMZ010000007.1 coordinate 1,075,825, forward strand.
TGAAGCACATTTATAGTTTATGAGAATTTGATCAACTATACAACTACGGACTCTTTTCCCTTACGGGTTATATCGAAAATACGTCCGAAGTAGTTCTCGTCGCGAACGATACGGGAAAAAGTATATACAAGGAATTCAAAATTTAGGATATATTAGGTACGACCACAGGGCGTGATATCGTTTTGAAATGCAAATCTAGTAAAAGGATTGTAATAACTTAGAATGAAATCTACTGAAAACCTGTTAATACATTATGGTTTAGGATAAATTTGAAACGGAATAAAGGAACTTATTGTTACAAGCTAGTGCTTCGTATATAGTTACTATGGATCAAGCCCTGGTAGTTGTTATGATTTTACAGCGCTATGAAGCTGCTCAGAAGCTGCACAGTAGCATGCTCTTACACGTCACGTGAACAGCTCACACCTTCTTTTACAACCCCGTAGCGGCACCCTAACAGGGGTTTCTCCTCTTTTTTTTTATCGAAGTTTATAAACAGTATCAGATCATTTTAATCAACAGCATAGGCCTTGATTCCCTTGTATTTGAATTTCGATACCTTTTTCAATGGTATCTTAGCTGTTTGTTAGCGGTTGTAATCAAGGGTTATATTATCTTTACCGTTTCGAATTTATACCCCTAAAATTGAAAATAATTTTTGGATGTAGACGTTAATGAATATATGTCAGACGCCTTAACGGTTTAATATAAAATTTTGAAACTTAATACAAACGTTTTACGAACTTGTTACGTATAAAAATCGTTAGCCGGAATGAAGTTTTTTACGAATATATTTTACACTTCGAGTAAAGAAATACCGACTTTTTGATTACAGTAACGCGTATAATCCAGAAATCCGAAATCATTGATATAACTGCGTTTTAGCAACAACATTCCTTTTAAAGAGATTCTATTATATTATCTGCGAACGATGTAGTAATTATAACGCTATCTACTGAAGACCGTGTTGATTTTTCCAATAACGATGGCTTGCACTTTTTAGACTTCGATTACAATGTTAACGTATTATTTGACAGTCGTTAACGACTTAAACGTAAGCCTTGTAATTAATGAATTAAAATTTTCAATATCAAGTTACGATTTCAGATATAACAAGCCTTGAAATTACGTAATTTGTATACAAACTGACGGTTTATTAATATCTAAAGAATATTTTACGTGATTTTCCAATAATTCAAGAGCTTCATAAAAACCGCTATAAATAGTTATTAAGCATGTAACAAAGACAGCGGTATTAGCGACTTCAATGCCTTCATTACTATATTTTACACTTATTACAATGATCCTAAAGCGGCCAAAACCTTTATTCTTCGGCTTATAAATATAAAGTAAAGAATATACGAACGATTTTACGTCTGGTTTAAAGCGCAAAAAGATTAACTTACCAAAGTTAACGATATGACCTTAATGTCTGCCGCTAAAGTCATCATTTTAAAATCAGTTATTAACAATAAGTTAACAAATTAGTTGCTTCCCTTCGATAAACCCGCGGATAATACAAAATTGGTCGTTTATATCTAGTTTATTGATAAACGACTTTATAACCTCTGCGTTCGATACTGTAATACTTACTGTACCAACATCATTATTAAAAGTATTTTGCATAATATAAATAGCGGCGATAATGTACCCATTCGTAATAGTTAATAAAATATTATTAAACTGGCGTAAATGCCTTTCGAACCGCTTTTAAACAACGCGCTACCTTGGTAAACCACTCGAAACTCTTCCTTTGTAAAAACCTTAGATTATATTTACGATACAACGCGGATGTCAATTGTGTTTATACCTATCGGCTTAACTTAATGTAGCGCCCGAATGATTTTAGCGTGAAGGCTACATCGGGAATTTACTTTACTTCAACCGAGAACCTTATTAACTTTTATATGAAGTCGTGTACAAGACTTCACAAAGCTTAAATTCGATTTAGTCGTTGCTTCCCCGTTTTTAAAAAACTCTGCATTTATAGTAAATTTTCTTTGAATCTCTATTTAATGATTGTATATCTCAATAAAAATGGTTTTTAAATACAACAATGTCCCGAACAAATTGCTTACCACCTGTTGGAAGTTACCGTACATCCTTATCTCACCCTGATAACTTGGTGAAGCTACGTATCACGTATCCAGTTTTGTCTTAAGGCTTATTTTTGTGTCCTTTTTAAATATAACACTTAATATATCCCGATAATGTATATAATATCACGTTATCCCTTAATTATAATACAACAGTATTTTGAGTAAACTATAAATAAAATTTTAAGAATTTTGAAACAATATTGACTGCTATTTTTAGAAGTTTAATTACTATAAAGTCAGTCAACTTTACTGTACGTTAAGATGGCTGTACTTATTGCAAGTCATTTGATTGTGGAGTGCTCGATTCAGACTAGTGCACGTGACAAGCAATTAGCCCTACAAATTACTACGCTGACCGTCTAACGGTCTACCAAGCTTAGAACTTACAACTTACTCAGACTTAGCATCAAATTTTAATGTAACACCAGTTACTTCAACTACAGTAATTCGAATCGACTACGTTGCAACGAAAGTTTTACATCTATAGACAGGCCAAGAAACTAATACATAATTGAAGCTGTTCTAGAATATACACTGCTTGTAGGACAAACAGTTAACTATCGCGTTTGGAAATGGGGGTTTACGCAGAGACACCTAAAAGGATTGTCATCGGTATATTTCACTTTATTTTAAGAATAACCCATAAGGACGAAACAGTTACCACACTACTTGCTGCCGTTTTCTTCGAAAATATTAAAAAAATACTCGCTCCAAAACCACTCGTTTCTGTCAACGATAAGCTCACTGCCGCCTTTAAAAAGTTCGCTTCTTTATTTAAAAATATCTTTAAAAACAATGTGCCCTCTTAGCGCTCTGAAGTTAATTACGAATTTTTTTTTCAAAACGATAACTAGAGCTAGCTTTCGAAGGTCCTGTAAAGCCTGTTATATGGTATGTTACGAAAGGAGCTCTTGATATTCAGGAAAACGTTAAGTAAGTTAGTTGACCAGGTCTATACTCGAATGAGTTGCTCCTTCACGGCTACTTACGTTCTTTTCGTTAAAAATTCCGAATGTTGCTTACGTTTTTACGTCAATTGTTATCTGTTAAATGTTATTATCAAGGAAAATCACTTTTTGTTTCCATTTGATAAGGAAACCTTTACGAATATTTTTTAACTTGAATAATTTACCAAATTAAATGTTCAAGTCGTTCCTTACAAGATTTGTATTTATAATGGAAATAAAGACCGTGTTTCGTATACTTTTTGGATTTGTCAACGAATTTGTTACCCCCGTCGGCCTTTCTAATGTACCGGCTACCTTTCATTAGTATATCATTGATTCTTTACGCTCCTTCTTTTGATGTATTCCATTTCATTTATTTTTACAACCTTTAATTATTTTCAAACAGTAATTTAATCAATTATAATGTTACGGTTAATTAGATACTAAATTTCTCAAAAATCATAAACCTTATTCTTAGTATTTTTAAATATGAATTCAGCGTTTGAAGAATCAAATATTCAATATTTATTATCCAAGCTAACTTTCGTTAAGGTCTCTATTACGTTGATGTAGCAGAAGAATAATCATAAATATTGGTGTATATTGAAGTAGTAAAGATGAGTTGTTAAAAAGGAATGATGCAATCGGACAGTGTATACCACAGGTGAGCGGTTATAATCCTGTCACTCAAACAGTGACACTATATCATACCCTTTGCCAATCTCTCTTCTGGGCAGTGGTACTTTATTGTATACTTGGCAAATGCAACTTTTAGGCAATGACATTCTATTATGCACTATGCTGGAATATACCTTATAAAGTGGTACATTACCATGTACTTTTTTAAGGTGTATTCCGTAGTGTCAGCCGGTTACTAATTCTATGGATATATGGTAATATATATTCAGTTAATCTTTTTTCCCTATTACGACTCATATTCTTTATTTTGCAATGATAATGAAGTTTGTAACGCAATCCATATGTATAGTTGAGTATTCATACTCTGCTTTTATTACAATAATTATACATAATTTAGTAACAATAATGTATTTGCGGTGAAAATTGTAAAGGTTTCAGTTAATAATTTTTAGCCGCGGAAATGATCATAGTAAAGGCCTAGTTTTTTTTAGATAATCGGTAGCAACATGGTTATTAATGGTGTTCACTGAACTTTGTTAAAGAGGTGTAATTATGTACGTATTATAGGGGTGTAATTGCGTAGGAGTAATTATGGCGTTGCGTGTTTTGAGATCAATATTAAAAGATATATTGTTATCGGTTTAGGTGAAAATTCTAGTCTTTTTCCATTTAACGGCACGTACCTATAGCTAACGTACATTTTAACTCATATTTTAGCATATACAAACTCAACCTATTATAATAATTACTTATTTTAAACCGTTCTGATAGGTAGGTTACTTAGCTGATTTCCATATACGAACCTTATCCGTAAATAAATATCGCGGAAAAACAAATCCTTTAAACTCCGTTTAGCGAGTAAGTGTAAACGAGTAAAAGCCACCGCCATTACCGTTAGCCGCGTCGCCGCTATTACTACCACTACTACTATCTCCGCCTCTTTGGGTAAGACATCCTTTATCCCTGCTTCCCTTTTCACATCGCCTTCCGATGCCGCTGCCATCGAAGCTACTACCCCCTTTCTTATTTTCTCTCCTTCCCCCCCTTTCTTCAACCCCTAAAAAGAGGAATGGTTGGGTTTAAAAGTTACAAACCTTACCCTTTCCCCGCGGGTAAAAACCCTATTACTTGCAGGAAACCCCCCCCCCCCCG
>JASMMZ010000007.1:1080695-1167593 GCA_038502455.1 Anisogramma anomala
TAAACGTAGCCTGATGAAGTTATAACGCGATTTGTATCGCTAATCTTTTACTTATTTTTCGTTATACCAATGTTCCTATAAATGAGGTATCAAGGCGGAACTTTTGCGCCGCCTCGAGGTACTAATTATTAGGGTACATAGCAAGGCTTTTTCAACGCGAAAAGCGTTAAAGCGGCGAGCCTAGGTTTATAGCCTCGGGCATTTAACAAATATACCTTACGTTCCGTATGTTGCGTCCGCAGCTGCGGATAAATCTATTAGCGATTATTATTAAAACGGGGATTAGTTGACCCGTTACTACCGTTATGAGCAGATTGGTAACAAATACGGAATTATGTCAATGGTTTCGAAGCCGTAAGCTGAATATGTATTACGCGTTCGTCGATTTTATCGTCAATTTTATGGTAAATTTACTTTTAAACTATTTTTTGAATCCAGAAATCATTATTTCTACTTTCATGAATATATCCTTCAAAGCGTCCCTAATAGTAACTGCTTTTTCAAATAACTAAAATAAACCAATACTGATTAGTAATAAACGCCAACTAGTGGTTCAAAGAGTAGGTAACCACTACTAGCGCCCAAAAGCGAGGCTTGCGTATATATTACGCAGGCGAGTTTGACAACGTTATTTCCTGTCGACTTAAAAAGCGTACAAACCCCCCCACAACTCTGCCTCAAGGCATACGGACTCAGGCGCGGAGCAACCCCTTCGGTGGCGCCGATGGTAGCATCGATAGTGGTAATAGCGGTGGCGCCAATACAGAGGGAGAGGGCGGCGAAAATGAGGATGATAGGGACGCAACGGCATCGTCCTCTCTCTTTCCCTTTACTAGCGAATAGCTGCTTTTTTTTTCTGTCGGGCCTAAATACCTAGCTGTAGTAAAGTACATTATATAATAATTTAATTGTTATTTTTCAAAAAAAGAAAATGATAATAGAAGTAATAAATATAAAAAGTAAAAATAGAAAGTTTATTTAATAAGGTCGGAAGGTATAAAGTAAAGAGTAATAATGCGCTAGAAGCGGTACAAATGGTAGATACAAATAAAGGAAAACTCGTAAAATCGGGTTCAATAGCGAATACAAATAAAGAAAATTTCGTAAAAACGATTCGAATTACGGGTTTTAACCACAAAGAAGTTTTAGGAGCGGTATAATCGCACAAAGTAATAGTAACAAATATAGGGTGTAGGATATTAAACCTAAAAAAGGCTGTAACACCTTTTTAGCAATACTAATGAGAAAAGTACTCGTTAATACAAGCGCCTTTAATATCTCGTTTAGGGTACCCTTAGTTATCTTATCCATAAGGTTTGATTTTCTATCGATCTATTTTATTTTAATCTCTTCGCTGAAATTATACAATTCGCGTTAAGCTATAATATCTATTACAAGTCGTTTCTCATTCATAATACCAAGTCTACCTAGGTATTCGTAAAGCAAAAACTAATTGTTATAAGCGACAGAAGGGAGGGGTTTTGAACCAAAGTTAGAAATAATTATCCGGGCCGTTATAGTTATAGTAATTCTAGAATCGAAGCCTCTAACCATATTATAAACTTCTAAGGCTAAAATGCTTTATTTCATCCGCTTATAGTTAGTTGAACTTCAATAAATAATATTGATACGAAGTGTAAGTCTGTTTCAAGCTAAAATTTCGTTACCGAAAACAAAAATGAATCCTATCTACGAGTTATAGTGGATATTATTTATAAGGGAATCGTAAGTAACAATAAACGGCTTTATCATATGTATGTTAAGTGGTACAAATTATGAAACGCGCTTTGGATTATGTATTTAAAATTGAAGGCTCTAGTTAAACGTTTTATATATATCATTTCAAGGGGCGGTTTATCATTTGCTGCGACCAAAAGATCAAACTACGCTTTCGGTTATTCAATTGAAGTAACCTTAGCGTTACGTATAGGTCAACATTTTTATTCGTCAGCTCGTTTTCCGTTATTCCAAACTATAAATCTTTCTTTATCCAATTACCCTTTTTATAAGGCCTAGCACGCTATTCCGAAAAATAATTATTGCTCCGTTAAAGTCGATTATAGTGTTCTCCTTTAGGTACGTTATGGTTCTTGCCTTTAAACCGGACTTTAAAAGCAGCTTCTTTTCAGATACAGAAACCAATGTGTTACATGATGTTACCGTCTTATCCGTTTGTATACCCGTTAATATAAAAACTTTTAAACGAGTTATCAAGATTAATAGGTACAGCTCGAATGTTGAAATATCTATTTCGAGCCGCTTTTTATAATACCTCTAGTAGGTGTAATACTAATACATACTAGGATGAGCTATCCCGTAAAATGGTTTTATAATAGATAAAATCTATTCGATTAAATAGTGCTTTTTAAGGTCTGTGGGTATTTAGGCGTAAATACGCTATTTGAGCCTCTCCTCGAATCGTGTATGAGCTTACGTAATATTACGAAGTTTAATATAAAGGTTATAAAAGGTATTAAAAGGGGAAGTAAACGTGATAATTAAACGGTGACTTACCCGTTATAATATAGGCGACTAGGTTGTAATATCTTTTTCATCGTTGTAATTTAATCTCTTTATAATGAGGTATATCTTTTTATTTAGTTTTCCGGTCTCATAATGTACTTCGTATACGAAGCGTGCAGTCAAAATCCTATGAACGCCGTGAATCTTTGGTTCAAACCTTGTAAAGCGAAAATTATATCATTCGATTAAGACAAAGATTTCCGTTTGAGTGTATTATTCGAATAAGGTACCAGGAGCGGTAATAATACCCAAATAATAAAGGTTTTAGGACGTATTTTGATTTTTAAGCCGAACGAACGTCCTTGGCAAGGAGGTGCTGGTAATATTGGTACGAGTATGCGGCTTTCGTATGGTAGAGGCGGCTCGAAAGTAGTATCTGAGGGGTGTATAGGGTTTGGTAGCGGCTTGTATCCATTATCGTAAGAGTAACTTCGCCGGTTTTTTTATATAGATTACGGTTTCGGGCAGTGTTTTTCTAACCTATCCGTTTTATACTTTCATGCAACTATCTAACGAAATGAACTTATACCATTTAGAAAGTATACAAGTATATCGTAGACTTGAAACCCGTTAATCTTTTAAAGGCTAATTTATCCGTCTTTATTTTTTTTTTTTTTTTCAAAATGGGACTTCGCACTATAATAATTAGTTTAAAACGCTGGATCAACGTAAGCCGTTTATATAAGCTAATACTTTCAAAAAATTATTTATGGCCCGAAAATAATATAATGCTATTATAGCTTTCCTCATAGTGTTTACCCTTTATAATGTGGTTAGTAATAGTATAGAGTATATATAAATTTTAAGGTAAGTACTAAACGTAAAGAGTGTAGGGATTAACCCATTCTGGTTAAAAGTGTCGTTAACGGCGTTAATAGCTATTTATAAGATAGATTTCTTGAATTTGGTTCTCTTTAAATTCTTGAACAATATTGTATACGTTTTTTCATCGGTTTATAGTATTTCTTACACTTTTTAATACCTTATAGTATTTTACCGGTCTTTATTTGTATTCATTACCGGCGATCCTATCCTTAGAACTCTATTTAGTCGAATCTAAGGCTATGCTTATGTTATCAGTGATCTAAAATGAAGGCCCTAAACAACAGTTTAACTCATATTTTACTAAAGTATCCTGATAGTTTATAACGAAAGTGTTTCGTGTAAACTTCGTAGCTTGGAATAATTTTATTACGTCGACGTTGTATAACATCGACTGGCTGTCAATATATACCATATCTTTAATTACTTCGTGATTAATATCCATATTGTTTTAAAAGCCTAATTTAAATTCTTGAAAGGCCTAAGAATATAGTTGGTCTTTATGACCAAACCTTTCGATAGGTTTAAACTCTTTCGTTCCTTTATTCGTGTAACCTGAATCATAAAATTACCGTAAAAGGCGTTTCGTAGCTGTATATCCGAATTTACGGTATAGTATTCGTAATTCTAGCTATATTAAGTAAACGACTTTAATCATATGTGGTTTAATGAAAAATCACAAATAGCTAACCTGGAACCGGAGTGGTATGGATATGTTATTCTAAACGCGGACAAGTTATTAAATCGTATTCCAAACCTCGATTTTGAGTTTATTCATATCAGTTAACGATAATATGAATAGTGTTTTCAAGTTTATCACGTAATACTTAATCGGTTCTAATCGCGTATTTAGAAAATCTGTTTCAAAAGATGATGTTTTGCCTTTACCGAATAGAACTTCATTATATTTTTCTATTTGATCGCGTTGGAGTGTCGGAAATTTCGTCTAGAACGCTTCGAATTATCGCTTTCTAGCGGTTCAAATTTTGGCTGCAACGGTATCAAGTATACTACCTTAAAATAGGTTTGCGTATTTATTCTAAAAAGTAAACCATAACATTATATAGGCGTTTAATATACTGTTTCTGTAGTCCAATTTTGTTCTTTATAAGAAAGGGGCATCTTTTAAGCCTGTAAAAATCCAGCAAGCGGCTTCGGTATCTTAACTTAATTGGTAATCATTGTTACCTTAAAAGTTTCATTTTCGAAAGAGATATTCGTAAAGAACGCATTAAATTTTTATTCTACGCCTTTGTATTCGTTTTCATATATTGTAAAATCGGTTTCCATTTCATTTTAAAATAAGTATTCGGGGAAAATCTGTCGCTTAGTCAGAATTTACTCGTATGTTGGGAAGTTAGTAAACTAAGAACCGATTTTACCTTGTAAAATTCAATGTTTTCATAAACCTGTAACGCTTCGTATATTTTTTCGTGAGCACTGCTATAGGTGCTTTAAACTTCAATTTTATCTATAGGTTTGCACTAGATAGTAGTTGTGTTACCTTTTGTTTCCTAAGTTTTCTCCCTAATATGTTTCCTTTTAAGTACTTGTATCTAGAGCGTTTATTTTACCTTGATTAAATTTCCAATCTTCTGTCCAAAACGTATGAAATATTATCGATAAGGTTTGTTTTAATAATTTAACTTTCCCTTTTCGATTTATCGGTTACAACTGCTAATCCAAGGCTCTCCTTTTAGCTGATAAAGTTTTTAAGCTATGTTTTAAAACTCGTATAAAAAGTCTTCAAGGCCTTGTCCAACTTAAATAATAAAACGTCGAAGTTTGAGTTTCCGCGGTATATTTTCATTACTGCTTAGATAAATATCTTGTTTCTTTCATATTTCCGTTGTAACATCTCCTGATTCTTTTAGATTTTGTTAATATGGTAGTAAGTATTCTCATATACTTTTATGAGCAATTTCACACTAATTCTTTACGGATTTCCTGGTAATTGTAATCCAATCACTATCGTAAAGTTTGTGGTTAATTTCTGTATGTAATAGTATTTTTAGGTGGTTTTGCTACTCCGTCAATGTGTTCACCTACATTAAGTAATATATATACTACTTTTTTTCTTACCTAAACATTATTCCGGTTGAAATAACGTCAACCTATAAAGGCTTGATATTTAGTTTTGTATAAAGCTTTAGCATTACACTTATTTCGGTATCTAATATATCGTATGGTTCGACGCTATAGTTTTTGTCCTTATCTAATAGTTTGGCAAAGTTCGTAAGTTTTATTTAATCTCTTTTATTAGTTGGAAAGCGGTTTAGTAAAAGATTTTAGTAAGGATCGGGGTTAATTGATATTCATCCGCAAGGTCCATATTGGCTTTTGACGCCGCTTATATTATATTCGTGCGTGCCGTTCTTCTTATCCGGGTTGCTATTGCTATGATGAACTTGGTCATTAGGGATATTTAGAGCATAGTGTTATTTTGGTATTTATTTAAAATTACGTTTTTAGGAGGGATTGTATTCTATATGAGTTATAGATAATCTTTATAACACTTCCTCCTTTTCCGTCGATTCCTCTCATTTCGTTTCCACTTTGCGGCTTTTTTTCAGCCTTTTTAAGCGCCTCGTTCCTTATATTTGCGAAGTCCATTCTCGTTCCTTATTTCTTTCTTTCCAAAAATCAAATTTAAGGCTTTTTAGCTGGTGTTCTTCTACATGCTTCACCTCTATTACTTTATTGTCAGTCCACTTTAGCATTGAAATAAGCCAAGCTATCATTAATATGCTCTTTTTAATACGGCTATTATTGTTATCGGTTGTATAAATACCTCTTCATAATAATTGTTTTCGTAATAGTTTGAGAATTGTACTATCAACTCTATGTTATATTTTGAGTATCGAATTTGCAAATTCTTCCCTGAAATTATCAAATAGGTCGCGTTTTTGAATATCGTCGTTGTAATAGTTGAAAAATATTTTAAAAGGTACGTATTTATTATAAAAGAAGTTGAATTGTCCACTAATTGGATCGTAGCATCCTTTAAGTTAAGGTCCAATTATCTTATAATACTTCTACAAAACAACGAGCTTATAATTAGCTAATTTGTGTACTCGTTAGATTTTTTTAGCTTTATGGTTGGTGAAATTATAACTGTGGGAGTATTAAGTGTAGTGTAACAGTTGGAAGGGCGGCTTGGACATGAACTTGGGATATTGGAGTGGTGTAAATGTCGGTTTCTAGTAGATGTTAGGATTTGAGTACGCTCGGAATACAGTATTTATGGTGGTTTGATTCAAACAAACAAAAATAAAAGACCTAAAAATACGTGGATACAAAACAAATAAGGTTTAAAAAAGTATTAAAGTAAGGCGTCTAATGTTCACTAATATAAGTGAAATCCAAATAAGGTGTAAATGAAGCGTAATTACAAACAAGTAAGGTGTTTCAAATTAGTTTATTTTAGCGTATCACTAACACTATATCATTGAGAAGCTAACAAATTGACAAGTCGAAAGTAATGAACTTAAATAAACGGTATAAATCGAGGAAAGGAAGCCGAAAGTTGGAAAGGGGAGAGAAATGTAAGGAGGCGTATGTGTATGTGCGATCCGATAGGGTTTAAAAGGTTCGGTTCTTGTATAGTGAACGGTTCAGATGTCTAGTTATAGCTTTTCTTGTATCTATAAGTTGTTTAAGTGTTGTGTTCTAGCTACTCATAGGTTTCGTAAGCGATACGTATATTACGTTTATACCGCTTTCAGGTTTCTTAAACAGTGTAGATATTATATTTCAATTCGAAGGGTCCTATCCTAGTGTTTCTCAACTTAGTGGTTTTTACTTACGTAACCTAATACGTTATAAGACGCTTTCTAAGAAATTCCCGGGTAAGTTTAAAAAGTTTAAGCGAATTAACAAAGAACGTAATGGGGATTTTAATAAATATAGTACTAACTAGTTAATAATATCGTATCTGTTGGAATAGCAATCAAGTGTAGTACAGTCAAGTCAAATTTACTTGCAGTAAGATTGATTATACGTACTGCAAATTGACTGCAGTTTGTGGGTTTTGAATACATTGCACTGCAAGTGTAGTGCACAGTAGGTACCTACTTTAAAGTGGGGAATAGGCCAAAGCGTTTGGCCATACAAATTAGTGTGCAGACCTTCTAGCGGTCTCCCAAACTTAGAACTTGCACATCAATCAACCAATATCAACGCAGCACCAGTTAATTCGACCACAGTGATTCGAATCGATTATGTTGCAACGAAAAAAACCTACCAATACTGATTAGTTCTTATTAGGTTAATTACAGATTAGCTGAGTTAAAAAAGAAGCTACTTTTCAGTTGTTACGCTTTATATTACGGCTAGGTTAGAGGAAATATTCTTACTAAGGTCTTTTACTGATGCGTCGGTTTCAACGGCAGTAAGTAGAGAAGACTCTTAGGTTACGTCGATTTTAACGACAGCTTAGAGGTGGTCATAGTATCGTTATCGAAAACACTAAGAAATCTCTATCAATCTTTTTTAAAGACGTCAAAATAAACCATCAGAAGTTTCAAAGTACGGAAAGTTGGCAAACGGCTAAATTGGTACTATTGCAGATGCTATTACGGTAAGAAAAACGACGAAGTCTTTACGTTAAAAATAATAACCTTCCATCTTTACTACTATTAATGACCTCCTACCTTACACTTTACACCAAACCATGATATTACTTTACTTTTTTTACTTTCTTTACTATTTCGATTCTTGCTTCGCTGCTTCAAGCGAAAATACGAAAAATTACCAAGTTGCGTAAAGAAAACCACATCGCGCGACCCCATGTAAACACACTAAGTCCATATGCCTCAAATTACCAAATCCACCACCAAGCCCTTTACAAGCAAAACTATTAAGATAGCTGTAAGTTAGGTATTTATGAAGAAAGTTAAATCTATCGGGTTAGTTTTTACCAAGTACTATAACTACGATTTTTGGGGATACGAAGTTGATGAAAAATCAACCGAAAAGCACTTGATCTTTTGGCCTTTTCTTAGAAATTTAGCCAAAGGAAATTATCTTGCCCACTAGCACTAGTAATAACTTTAGTTTCTTTACCAGTTAAAAAACATAAATGATCCTTTCGACAAGTATATTACCCTTCTCCGACGACGCGTTTTAATCATAGATAAGGATTATACAACGATTACTACGTTTTTCAAAATTTGGGGAGGAAAAGGTAAATATAACAATAAACTGTATAACCTATTCGATGTCAGGTTACGTCTATTCTTTGATATCGGCCGCTAGATAAAAGTTGAATTACCAGGATTTTACTCATTATTTCCTAATATCCTCACCGGACAAGTTAAGGATTATTACCTTCTATACCTCACGAATTGTAACTCTTTTAGCGAAATCTACAATAGTATAAAGGGCCACTTCGAATACAATTTCAACCTTACTCAATACTATATAAACTGGAATATTATCAAGTAATTTTTTATATTCAATTACCAAAAAATGTCGGAAAGTAAAACAAACCTTTTAAATTAGATATTGAACAGACTGATACTTTGCGAACAAGTAATGGGTAATATGGAATCTGGTGAAGTCACCCTATAATAACAGGTCTATTTAGTAATTAAGGGTTATAAAAAGTTTGAATACGGCTTGTAATTCCTTAATATTACTTGCGAAGGATTTCTTTTAGTTAATTGCGTTCCTCATTGGCGACCGTAACTTCTTGAATTTTCGGCTCGACTAATATATACCTATAAGCTTCCGAATTCAGTAACGAAAAAGAATCTTTTAGTTCGTATTACATTAATCAACGGTATAGATAGCCTGGTTAGTACAGCTAACAAAAGGTCTAGACCTTTACCTATAAAGGATAGTATTCTTCTTTTTGAAAGTTTTCAATTAGGCTAAGCAAATTTGTACCAAACGCTAATAAATGTTGGGTTGACGGCAAATAAAGTTATTGGTTACCACATTATATTATCTCTGAACGCGAGGAAAAGTAGGTAATATATTACATTTGGTTTATCTTTACTTTTAACTACGATACATTAGGTGAGTTATATAATTTAAAGGAAGTAAAAATAAGGATTAGAAGATGAAGTTAAAGGTTATCGGTTGATACGAAAATACTGGTACCGTTATTAACCTAAAAACCACGTGATAACTAACCAACCACGCTTTTTTGTATCACCTTATTGGTAAAGACCCCTACCGCCGTTCTAAAAATAAAAACCCTGGATCTACATACCTTTTCACTATTTGAAACCGCTATGCGAAGCAAGTTTTTTTTAGGAATTATGCCGGATACGGGGGTAATAGGGTATTTAACCGAAGGTTATTCATAATATGTCACGTTACGAATGGATACTAATATTGTTAAGGAATTTAACCACGCGGACTCTGTAAAAGCTAAGGTTAGCTTCGGTTTTAGAAAAGAGTTATATTTACAAGAATCAACGACAGTGAAAATTGTTGTTAGCTCTTATTTTTTTCATATTAGAATCTCCTACCATTTTCCTCTTTTACCTTGAAAATATGAAAAACTTCGACGTTAACATTAAAATCTAAACTCATAAGCTGATAAATATTAAGGTCACTAAGGAATTTTCACTTAACCTTAAGTGGAAAGATCTTTGGTTTTATCTTTAAAGACTGAAGGTAATGATATTAAATCTGATGAAGTCAAACCTTCGTTAATTATATCGTAGGTTTGACCATCCGGTAATTAATAGGCTTTATAAGATTTTAAAAACAACTGGTTACGAATATATAAATCTGTTAACATTAAAAGCAATTGATCACCTTTATGAGTACTATTAAATATATTCTCAAGTTCCGTGAAGGATTATGTTTACATTAAATAAAAATCAAAAATTTAACTCGAAAATTTTCGTGAACGTGTTTTATCTAGATAGTAGGTTAATATTACTAGTTAGAAACTCTGCTATGGCTTTTTACGGCGTTCAGTTTTTAGTGCTATTATGGCGAATGAAATATAAAAGGTATTACGTACCTTGTAAATTTATATGTATCTTGATCTATTAAATGTGTTAGTTTACGATGTTGGTATTAACTTTGTTGCGATGGAATTTGAAATTGATATAAATTTAGTGAGGACTTAGTATAAATAAGTTCACTTTAGAACTTATGAGGGTATGATTAAGGCTAAAAGAGCACACAATTTTTGACTAAAAGCTTATAAAATCTTTATAATGTAAATAGAAAGCTTAACAAGACAGGAGGCATGGCTTTAGAAAGAAGTCAAAGGTCTTAACGATATTGTTGGACCTAATAAATTTATATTAACTTTATTGGTATTTGTAGCTTATCCATGTATAATAGCTACGTTGACATCTTCGTTAAGTATCCAAAAATGTATTATGTCATATAGAAAAGTCCTAGAGGAACTGAGAAAGAAATCGGCACATCGCCCGGTTAATAAATCATTTAATATCAGAAACGGACCTTTAATAATAAATGTGTTTTAATTTTCCTTTTGAAGTGAAGTCGTCACATAGCGTAAGTCAATCAAATGTCATGGGCGATATAAAATCTTAAATATTACTAATTGAAACGTACTGGTTGAAACTGCTAGCGGTCCCATAACTTTTAGAGTTATATAAGTTAAGCCGTACCAAAGACCCCTTAAGTTTAATAAAAATCCTAATATCGATAATTTCCGAGTCGTTCTCATTAACTAATATAAACCCTCCGACCCGACCATTAATAAGCTAATGGAACGTTAACGGCGTGGAAAACTATTTAAGAGGAGAATATATATTAAAAAGGAGAAAGACGGGGAATATGGACCTAATAAGATATATATAACAGCGTAGATATTTTAGAAGGAGAAGTTTAACGGAAAACTTGCATTGAAGTTACGTGTCCAAGTAATCATTTATATATTAGATGAACCGTTTGAAGAATATAATCAAGGGGAAATTATTGGCCTTTTGTTACAGGGGGTTATATAATTGATATCATTAACGTAATTAAAAGGTTAAAATATCATTATTTTTAAGCTAGAGATAATTTACAGGGTTAAAGGTAATACTTCGAATCGGCCGTACGAAATATTTCGATTAATTGTTTAAAGACACGGTGATAAAGGTAAAAACTAGATCTTTACTTAATCGTCTATAATTTAAAAAAATCAATTAACGTTTAGTCGTCGTTATTATTACTAGCTTGACTATTGGCATAAAAAGTTAATTTACACTTAATATTCGGGATATTGCGCAAACGTATACGTAATCTGCTACCTATTTTTAACTAAATATACCATTAAAACTACCATAAAAACTAAAGAACAAGTTTTCGGCTAGTACGATAATACATTATATTAAGCCTTTATATGGATAGCTGAGGTTAACGTATATTGGTTTTCAATATATTAGGTATACTTTAAAAATAGGTAAGGTATAAAAATTTTAATATTTATTCCTTACCTATTAATTATGTAGGGTAAAGACTTGGATATCGTAGGCATGTAAATTAACGATACCCTTTATTCGGCTATATTAGGTTTATAACGGCAAAAAAACGTGTTATCAAAAGGTTAGGCTCTCAAAAATGTAAATTATTCAAAACGTTATTTAAAGGCATATGATTTAACTTTAACAGATAGTTTTTCCGTATTTATAATATTACGATCAAAAGCGGTAGTTATATTAGCTTACGCCAAAAAGGGAAAGTTACGAATCTGATATTTATCGATAAGGTTAATGAGGTAAAGATATAAAAATACCTAAAGTAAAGGGCCCGTGAGGTCTATATCGCTACGTTATACCAACTGGAGGTATTATAGGACCTTTTTATTGCGACATAGGCATAAGACCTATAAGACGAAAACTTTAACAAGTTAAATAAAGGGATTAAGTGGTAAATGGATAAGGTAAAAAGAGGAATTACTATGGTTTTTGTAATATTAACGAAGACAAAGTTAATAATCTTTAAAGACGGGTTCTATACCAATCATACTAACCTTATATCGCGAATTAACTTCCTAATAGTACTCGTTAATATGGATAGGTCGGAAAGCCAATTCACGATTACCAAAAACCTTATATACTAGATATTAGTTAAGTACAAACGCGTAACATAGAATATATTAACTTCGAAAGTTTACAGTATAATACTAGGATTTGACATCGGTATGGTAATTAATGGCACATTAAAGATTATTTCTTAACAGTTAGTTTTATTACCGATACGTATAGTAATGTATACTAATTTCCGAAAACTATATAAATACCTATCAGAACTAGGTACTACTAATAAAAAAGCCTTATAATAAACGTAATAACGTTAAAAAAGGTATATAAAGCCCGGGAAATCGATAAGTTCCGGTAAATTAACAGCAAAGATAACCCTATCAATACTATGGCTAAGGCCACGCCTAATAGCACCCTGAAAGGGTTTGTGGATAGTAATACACTAACTATACTAATCGAGGGATACGTGGATCGTCCGGCACGTGACGTAAAGAAACAAGGTTTCCCTAGCAAATTGGAAGACTGCTAGGGAAATGGTAGCAATAGCAGTGGTTTAAGCTACTAGCAAAAGGTACGTAATTGGTAGCGTAACTGATTTACACAAGCCTATGCCGAAAGATCTGTACACGGGAATTAAGGATTGAAGGTCTCGGAGGAGTGGAGTAAAAGGGCCATAAAGAGCTGTAATTAAGGATGTTTTTAATACAGATTAATCGGAATTGATAGGGGTTTGGCTTGTTGTTGGCTTACAGATTAAGGAGGGATTTCAGAGGTTGCAACCAATTGATAGCAAGCCACGCTAGCGTGTAGGCACAAAACAAAAAGCCGCCAGTATTGAAATAGCAGTCAAGTGTAGTATAGTCAACTTAACTTTACTTGTAGTAAGGTTGATTGTACTAACTACAAATTGACTACAGTTTGTAGGATTTGAATACATTGTACTTCAAGAGCAGTGAAATAAGTTCTCACTTCAAAGTGGGGCACAGGCCAAAGCGTTTGGCCATACAGCTTAGTGTGTAGACCGGCTATCGGTCTGTCAAACTTAGAACTTACACATCAATCAACCAATATCAATGTAGCATCAGTTACTTCGACTACAGTAATTAGAATCGACTACATTGCAACGATAAAGGCCTACCAACAGTATCGAAATTATTATTTTCAAAGTTACTTCAGCTTTTACAGTCGTATTATGCTTTAGGTTTTATAGTCGCCTCCTCGTAATTTTACACTCACGTTTAGTTTCAGTCAATCGTAGTATTAAAACACAAATATGTAGGACCGTTACCACATCCCGATATATATATTTAATTTAATTTTATCTTTTTTCCATAAGGTATTCATAATAGAACTAATGAGCTACCAATTGGTATTTTTAAGATCCCTATTAAGTTAAAGTAATAACGAAGTAATTATAAAGATTAGTGTATATAAAATATTAAAGATAAATTGTCAAAAGGCGAAAATACATTCAGAGAGTACACGTTAGAAGTAAGAGGTTATTAATCTTTTACTCAAATAGTAACTCCTTACCTATTCTTTGCTGGTCTCTTTTCTGCGTAGTGGTACTTTATCGTGCATTTCGCAAATGTTACTTCTAGGTAGTGGCAGTCTATTATACATTTTTCAGGAATGCACCTTGCAAAGTAGGATATTACCATGCACACTGCAATGGTGCACTCCGCAGCGTAACCGCTTACTAATCATAGGGATATATGGTAATACCTACACTAACTTAAAAGTTCGTTTAAATTTAAGAAAGTTACGCGTTATCTGAGTAAAAACAGCTTTTACATTTATTTTAAAGGTAAGGGGTTCTTTTTGTATTTGCTAAATTTTACCCACATTTTTTTGTGATTGTTTTACGATTATTAGGCCTTTAATTCGGCTAACCCAGAAAACACACAATTTATTTAAAGGCCTGAAACTGAAGCCATTTTCGAACAACTTAAACTTACCTTTTTTTCGAACCTATACTTATCTCATGGGATTACAACCGCAATATTATTTTCAAAGCCGATTTTTTTGGTAGACCTTAAGCAGCTTATTTCCATGACGCGATAATGCAACAACCTCCGCCCGATAACATATTATTTTCTTCTGATTTTGTTTATTGGATATAATTCAAAAATATATTGTTAAAATTATTCGGTATTATAAGCTATTTTAAAGTACAGAATACGAAGTTCCAGGATATAGTACGCTCGTTCATTATTTTTACGGATTATAAAAACTTCAAATACTACATAATTATACGATGGCTTTTTAAACGATAAGTCCATTGGATTAAACGCCCTTTTTAGTTTCATTTTAAACTGGTTTATAATAAGGGGACCGATTATTTACGAGCCTATACGTTATCGCGAAAAGATTAGAGTATTCCTCAAAATCTTTTCGATCTACGCCTTTTAAACCAGAAACTATATCTTTTGCATCTCGAGTGGGCTGTTCTCGAGTAATTTCCGCGTAAGTATATCTTCAGGTTAACCATCGTTAGCAAATCCACTTCAAAAGGTAGCAAGATTTGGAGTAATATCGACCTTAAAAACTATTAGGACATCGCTATTACCCATAATACGACTGACCCCCAACTAGTTCCTATAATACGTATAAATAACCGGAGTTTTCCCGTTAATATTTATATCAATAACAACCAACTATTTTAGGTTTCAATTGAGAAATGTTTTAAAAATAACAAAACGGTTTGACGGCTTCTTAACTGTAATGGAATACCTATGTACAAACCGTTTACTACCGCGTTAACATAAGTTATTTACGATTTATCTTTAATTAACCATGCATGTTTACACGTTATTATCGTAATGTTTTTAAGATATTATTTTAACATGGTTCATATCTTACAGTCCAGTGTTTTGGCTTCAATCACGATATCTGTAAACCTATAACTTATTAAAACACCATTGGAAAGGACTTTTGAAACCCTTTATAGTTTTAAAACGTCGGTAAAATGAGATTTTTATCTACTTTATAGTCTATCTACCTTTGTAATATACTAACAGCCCATGACATCTTATAATTTATATGAAATGTTTAAGTACAAGTATTACCATTAATTGTATAATTAATATAAGAATCAAAACTTGTACAAAGAGGGTTTTAAGTTGTTCCTATCGATTTTTCTGATTTCCCCGCGCGATTATTAGTAATTTAGAATCGAATTTAACCAGTAGACTTTATAAACAACATTATGAATTAACGAAGAAAGAGTAACACCTAAATACCACTTTATACCCCGAAACTAATGGCATGACCGAACGCGTGAATCAAAAGTCCTAAGATACCTACCTTCTTGCATAATTTGTATTTAATTTTACTAAAGTCTTCTTTCATCTGGTTATTTATCAACTTCAAATAAAACTAATACGACTATTATCGTCATCAACCCTTTTTTGTAACTTACGGTTATTAATTTAACCTTATATAAACGGAATAACGTTTATGAATCTCAATTACAAAGTTAAGTTTGGGGCCGAGAATTTCCTTCAACTTATACGCGTTGCTACAAAGTTTATATAAGCGGAAATAACAAATACTCAATAACCTATAACAAAAGTCTCTAACAAATAATGCTCTCTTTCAGAACGTTTTCTAGTTAGAAACAACTTTTAACCTTTTTTAAAAAACTATTAGTAGGATTAGTTTTTCAAAATATTAAGCTAATTTTACTTTTAATATCGTATAATACGTATCGTAAATTCCTACGTTATCGGACTTGATATCTCGGGGAGTAAATGCCTCCGGCTTTACGTAAACTAATTTATTCGAACGGCATCGAACCCGTTTTCGAATGAGCGAGCCCGTAACTTCTAATTACAAGTTATCGATATTATAGGTAACAACGGCGAAATGAAACCGGAGTACTACGTCGAAAGAATTTTAAGAACTTGAAAGAAGCCCCAAACCGGTGGCCCCTAACGTAACGATCTATTATAATACCACGTTACAATTAAGTAAATAGGTTTTATATAGTGAAGTTGAAAGCTTCGTCCAAGTTATTTTGTTATTGTAGCTTTCGGACTCAGTCGCGTCATTCATACAGTCTTATAATGGCTCGACGTTTTGATGCCAATACTAGGCACACCCTAAAAATAATATAACGAACAAGTTATATTGACTTTAGAAGTAACATGATATTAATGAAAAACATTAAAATTTATTAG
Source organism: Anisogramma anomala (assembly GCA_038502455.1). NCBI lineage: Eukaryota > Fungi > Ascomycota > Sordariomycetes > Diaporthales > Gnomoniaceae > Anisogramma > Anisogramma anomala. Next base: position 1,097,185 of record JASMMZ010000007.1, read on the forward strand.
CATTATATTATAATATAATAGAAAAATCCTAATATATATCACTCGGCTTTTATTAGAAACCTATAAACCTTTACTTATAAAATATTATTATAGTCGTCCTTATTTTTCAAACGATAGCAATGATAAAGTTAAAACACTTACTACGACTGGTTCCAGACGTTAGTGGGTGTTGATAGAGGTGGGCAACACGACGCATAGCAGGTGTTAAACGACGCCGATAAGGGTGGTTAATATGACTCCGGGTGAATATTGGGCGAAACCAATAAAAACGAATAATATTATATAGGGTGGGTATTGAAAAAGTCTTACGAAAACGGATGGAACGAAATTCGGTAGGAAAATCGATCCTTTAACCGAAACACAAAAATCTATAGCACGTTAATCTACGCTCAGATAATGCGATCGACACAAATTCGGTCGTTGACCCGCTATCGGTCGGCTTGGTTAACTAGTTTCTATATAAAGTTAGTTAATAGAATGAGGTCGAATGAATAGCTTTTATGGTTAGGCCATAAATATTATTTACAACATTTTATAAGACTTAATCTATATTAGTTGTAAAAGACATAACTTGCCCCATTTTATTTTTTCAATTACTTTGGGCATAATCATTCAATGGTCTTCCATGGATATTGGCGGGGACCGGAGTAAAAATATTTCGTATTAATACACGATTAGTGAAAGGCGTACAGTTGCTATAAACAAGAAGACAATGAAGGGAAATAAATGCATTTTGGAAACGTCGAAGTCGCAAAAATGGTACGAGGAGAGCATATAACTAATGGTATAATAATTTGTATAGCTGAAATGATTAGGACGCCTTACGCATAAGAGACATTATGAAAACCAGTAAACTAATTAATGAACTCAAAAAAGGTGAACACGAAAACTGAGTTGTAACCTAGAACTTTACCCTGACGTTTACAGGGAGAAAACGAAATATAACAACCATTTTCAAAAGCTACGATAAGATACCGAAAAAACGTACAAGAACTGAACAAAGTTACTAATAGATTTCTTTTCGAAACATATTATGAATATAATCAATATAAGATAGTGCTTCTTATACTATTACACGTTAAATATACTTTATTTTACATTTTTCGATGAATATAACATCGTTAAACGCCAGAAACGTAAATATAACATGAAGGCACTTCAAAATTTAAAAACCAATTGATGTAAAATATAAAGGTATCCATACCCGATGGAAGGGTAAATTTAAACACGTCTTTACTATTTGATCATATAAAAAACTCATTTATAACGCGAAATGGTTACGTAATATAATCAGCGGTTAAGTTATGAGAATAGAAAAAAATAGTATACATTACAAAAAGATATTCATCTCTATTGGACACATCAACAGTCATAGAACCTATACCCGAGGGGATAAATACATTGGTTATGATAACGAAAAATAACCATAACAAAAACCGGAAACGGGAAAAAAAAAACTATAATGAAAATTGAAAATATTACCTACATTATTAGAAGAAAATATAATGAGGATATGTAAAAGTGGGTAAATCAACAAAAATAAGACAGGAAAAGAAGTGAAGCTTCAAGAGATACAGTAAGAGCCGTTTTGGTAGTTGTAAAAGAACCGGTATCAACAAAATTTATGCGTTATACGGCGCGTTGAAAAACGCTTTATACAGTGTAATCGATCCGGAATTAGCAAAACCTTTATATTATGCAGCGTATTGAAAACCCCGTTATATGAAGTATTAAGAGACGCGTTATATAAAATAAGTGGTCTGGGATTAAAAAAGCCTATACGTTATACGAAACATTGAATAACGCGTTATATAGAGTATCAGGAGGTTCTTTATACGATGTAAACGGCCCAAAATCAACATGGCCTATACGTTATACGACGCGTTATGAAACGAATTATGCGTCCCACTCCCGATTTTCGCCAGACTCGCGTTCTATACGAATACAACCCGTACTTAGTATTTAGCCGGCGGGATGCCGTAATTTTAGTTGTTTCTTTCATCAAAAGAGGGGCATATTATATACTCATGGCATTGAACATTAAGCGTATAGTTTACATCACTATATTTGTAACGGAATATTCAATACCCAGCCCAGGAGCAGTCTGGCGCAATCCACAAGCATCATATACGAAGGCACGTAACGGGCTATACATGGACTATATATATAAGTCCTACATAAAGGATCTCTGTAGCCTTCTCTACTATTCTGTAGTACCTTATTTGTTAACTTCATTTTTTTACCTCCTTAGTATACCTTAATATGTCATACCATATGAGGTTGGCCCGCTTTTATTTACGGTTAGCGAATGAGATATGGATAGGCATGATAGGCCCTTATAGTTGCTTTAAATATTGTTCATTACATTTTAAAATCTTTAGTTCATGTTGGTTATAAAGAAATAGTTTAGGTTGTAATATCGCCTTGACCGCCTTAAAAGGGGTTATGGGTATTCCCGCGGCAGGTATTAACGCAGATCAGATTAATAACATTGCGAGTTAGGGCGCGGGTGTATGACGGCGAATGGTTTCGGCTAGCAGGGAATTGGGACGGGAGCATTACAGGCAACGAGCTATTGCAGTAGAGCATGCAGGCTGTGAGAGGCTGCAGGCAAATGAATTTACTAAACGCACTTCAAAAGGAGATAATACGCACTCGAGTCTCCTGCAAAATAAATTTCAGTCCCACCCTGCTTTGCACCTCTCGGCAAACGCGGCATCCCTAGGCGCAGTGGATACGAATATAAACCAAAGGAATTCCTGAGTTCAGCGGACGATCGATACAGGATATGCAAGCATCCTTTGCTTGCAAAGGGGGAAATTCAGCCTTATCCTCGCTGTTATTAAGTACGAAGAGGTTATCTATAGCGTGGGGAGGCTATGTGATACAGTTAACAGTAAGGGCACTAGGATACAAATAGACAGCATACCTTTTAAAAGGGTTGGTTATTACCACTAAAAGCACTGATAACTGTATAAGCTATGCCATAACTATTAAAAAGGTCGGCTATAAAAAAGGGAAGGAACTGCTAGTAACAAAATGGTTGCGAAAAAATCAAAGCTATAACGAAAATTAAAAGGGAGGATTACAGATTAAACTAGTACAAAACAACGTAACGGGAACAGGCAAAATAGTGCGAGCTAACTAAGGAAAAAGAAAATGAAAAAAGTGTTACAACTTATGGTAGAGGCCGTTTTTATATGCATAAGTAGTACAGAATCGGCAAGATCTATACATTATACAGAACGTTAGGAGGCGTATCATACGACGCAAGCGGCCCAAAATCAGCAAAATATATACATTATATGACACGTTATAAGGCTCGTTAAGCGGCGCAGTTATTGTTTAACGATGATGTTATACGGCCCGCGCTCAGCTCGCACACGGTCTGTGCCCTACACGGATACATTCCGTACTTATATTTTAACCGGTGGGATGCTCCGATGTTGGCAGTTTTTCAATGAAGGGGGGGCATGTTATGGACATAAACTATTGGTTATTAAGTCAATAAGCTACGTGACTATACATGTAACAGAATGTATAGTACCCGGTCCGAACGCAGTCTGGACACAGTCCACGGACATCAAGTGCGAGAGCACGTGACGGACCGTGCACGGACCGTGCACATTAGTCCTATACGAAGGACCTCTGCAGCCTTTTCCAGTCTTTCTTAGTACCTCAATTGTTAACTTTATTTGGCACTTAATTGACATACCTTCGTAGGTCGGATCATAACAGGGATCTGTTATAGACTCAAGCTATTAGCTATTGAGTCTATAGGTTATGTAACTATGCATGTAACGGAATATGTAGTTACTAGCCCAGGCGCGGCCCGGGCGCGATTCGGGTGTGGTCTGTAGACATTGCATGCAAGGGCACGTAACGGGCTGGATACGGACCATATACATAAGTTCTACACAAAATATTACGATAAACTTTTTTAGTTGTTGGGTATACCTTAATTGTTAAATTTATTTTACATTCACTGGGCAGACTATCGTCCGTCGGATTATAATATACAATTGAGGTTTCCTATTGGTAGGCCTTTATCGTTGCAACGTAGTCGATTCGGATCACTGTGGTCGAAGTGTTGATATTGTTGATTGATGTGTGTAGGTTCTGAGTTTAGCAGAACGCTAGCTGGTCTGCACACTAATTTGTATGACCAAACTCTTTGGCCTATACCCCACTTTGAAGTGAGCACTTACTGTATTGCACTTGCAGTATAATCCCACAAACTACAGTTAATTAGTAGTACTTGTAATAAAATTTACTGCAAGTAAAGTTGGTTTGTCTACATTGCATTTGACTGCTATTCTAATACTGGCGGTTTTTTGTTTTGTACCCATACGCCAGCGTGGCTTGCCATCAATTGGTGACAACCTTTGAAATCCCTTTTTAATTCACAAGCTAGACCCCTGTTAATTCCGATTAATTTGTACTGAAAAAAACCTTAATTACGGCCCCTTATAGCTCGTTTGCCTTACCCTTCCGAAACCTTCATTCCTTAAATCACGTATATAGGTTTTTCACTACAGACTTACGTAAATTAAGTACGCTACTACTTGCGTACCTTTTGCTAGTAGTTCAAACTAGTGCTATTGTCAGCATTACTCTTTCTACCCTAGCAGTTTTCCAGTTTGCCAGGGTAACCCTATATCTTCACGTTACGTACCAGGCGGTCTATGTATCCTTCGATTCATATAGTTAACGTATTGCTATTTACAAACATTGTTAAGGCGTTATTGGTTGTTTTTTTAGTTATAACATCAGCAAGGTTAACTTTGTTCTTGATTTACCGGAATTTATTGATTTTCCAGGTTTCGTACACCTTACTCAACGTTATTACGTCTATTATAAAACGTTTTTCATTAGTTTTACCTAGTTTTGATAAGCATTCGTTAAGGCTTCGGAAATCGGTATATACTATTATATGTATCGGTAGTAATCCTAACTATTTGGTAATATTCCTTAATATTCTGTTGGTTAACATACCGATATCAAAGCCTGCTATTATATTATAGACTTTTAAAGCTAATACATTCTAGGTTATGAGTTAATATTTGACAAATGTTTCATATACAAGTTGTTCGGTAATCATAAATTACCTTTTCGATCTATCCTTATTGACGAGTATTATCAGGAAGCCAATTCATAATATAAGGTTAGTATTATTGGTAAATAACCTGTTAGCAAAAATTCTTAGCTTCGCTTTCGTCAGATTTATAAAGACTATATTCATTACTCTTTCTATATAGTCTATTTGTTACCAAATCCGCTTATTTAACTTGTCAAAGTCTTTATTTTAGGGGTTTGATACCTATGTTATAATGAAAAGATCACATAATACCTTCGGTTAGTATAGCGTGACGATGTAGGCCGTACGAACCCTTTGTCTAGGTATCTCTGTAATCTTACCTCTTCGGCCTGGTTGATAATCATTAGGCTCATGGCTTACCTCTTTTAGCGTAATTTAATCTGAATACCGTTTTTAGCCTTAATAATATAGATATGGAGTAATGATCCGTTAAAATCAAGTTGTATACCTTTAACTAACGTTTCAATTGGCTTGTATTTCAAAGATCTGACTTTTCAATAATACGTTATTTCACCGTTATAAACCTAATATTACCGAGAAAAAGGGTATCACTGGTTTGTATACCTACGATACTAAAGCCTTCGCCTTTTATAATTAATAGGTACGGGTTAAAAGTTAAAGTATTTATGTTAACATTCTTTTTAAAATATACCTGGTGCGTTAGGAATTAATGGATGCCTACCGCGGCTAATCCATAAAGAGATTTAATACAACGTATTACCGTATCAGCCGGAAACTTGTACTTTAGTTATTTTTGGCAATTCTAATAATATATTCCGTTAAAAATCCGTAGCAGATTACGAATACGCTTATGTAATGTCGCGGTCATTGAATGTAACATAACTTTTTACGCTAATAATAAAACTGGCAGAAATGAAGACGATTAAATACTGGCTGATTTTCTGAATTGTAGGCGATTAAGTAAGGATTTAGTCTCTACCTTTATTACCGTATCTTTAAGGGATTAGCTGTGAATTTTCGTATGATTGGTCCGTGGTTTTACCATTAACCACGTGGATTTTCTTCGATTTAAGAATAGAAATTTATTAGTTTTCGAATTATGCTAACGGTATAAATTCTATAACCCCCCGTAATAGAAATCCATTCATTTTCATCTAGTTACTTTCCTTAAAAGGCTTGTTTAGTATGTTAATCATGCCTTCAACACGTAATTGAAGAGTAAATTCTCTGTTAATCTTCTTTTCTTAAGATACCTACGCCGTTATATATACCTTGCCAGTTTTGTAATTCTTATCGTCATCCTATTATGACTCAGATAACAGTTGGGTCAGGAAACAGGCCAGCAGGCAGCTGAGCCACTCAGAGCCAGGTGTCCAACACATCAGGCGGGGAACACACATCTCTTATGTCAGCAACCTAGAGATAAGGTTATGCTTAAGAAGAATCAGGACATAGGCAGCATAGGCAGGAGACCGCCTTTGCCGCCTAGCAACATAAGCAAGTGATCCCGGACTGAAGAACTGAATATATAAGGAACACATTCTCTAGGCATTTCCTAGATTCAGTAGATAGCTCTTCAGTTGTCAATCTAAGTATTCAGTCTACATATCTGAATAGACTTACGGCTTTTGATCATTACTTGCACATTTGCGATATTGTTCACTCATCACCTCTGCTATCTTCTTAATAACATAAACCCTCTGACAACTTTTATATACTCACGGGTATTTAGTATGATCATTAAATATCCTTTTCGTTAGTATTTATACTTTTTATAGATAGTCGTTTACGCTGCTGGTATCTCATTAGCTTGTTAATAATCAGTTAGAGATGGACGTATTAACTAATTTTCTCGGCTCGGAGGTTATCGTCGTTAGGACTTTTATTAAATTTAAAGTACCTAAGGAGTCTTCGGTACGGCTTTACCTGTATAGCTCAGAAAGTCACGGAGTCGTTAGCAATTTTAACTACTATATTTAAGTTGGTAATACTTAAAATCTTATACAGCTTATCACATTTACCTATTTCGCCCCATGTAAGGACTTCACTTTAAAGGGGGAGTAAAAGTACTTTTATTATTCAAGGTCCGTTTCTGGTATTAAGGGTATTATTAATTTGGCGGCGTGTCAATTCCTTCCTTAATTCCTTTAAGGCTTTGCTATATTCCAAAGCACGTTTTTCAGTATTTAACGAAAGTAGCTATTTAGCTATTATATATAGATAAGTCTCAAATACTAGTAAAGTTGGTATAAATCTATTAGGGTTAATAATATTGTTAAAACTTTTTACCGCTATTTAAAACCATGTCTTTTAATTTGTAAAGCTTCCGATTTCCAATGTAAGGATATCGTAGGCCTTTTATAAAAGGGCGTGTGCCTTTTCGACTTTACCAATACCTTAGTAAACTTTAATAAAAACCTATTAATATTAAATCCCTATTAACTTTGTATTAATTTGAAACTTTATGGTAATAAAGTTAATACCGTTATCATGAAATAATACATAGGATGGGACCAGGTACGTATGAATCCATAAAGTACGTAATACCTCTTATGTTTCCTTCATCGTAATGGTTTTAAGGAATTTGGTGTCGTGAAAAGCTGTGGCGGAGTTTATAACGTATAATATTAGCTTACTGTCCAGGTAAAATACATTTACACAAACTTTCTAATTAAAGTTTTAATTTTTTTTCAACGTAAACTTAAATTTTAAGGAGATTTGAAAGTATATTTAGTAACAGTGGTAAAGGAGTTTCATTTCTTGGAGTACTGTCAAATGCACATTTTCGTGCCCAGTTACCCTTAAAATCTTATGAAGCCTATTAGTTGTGAGGTGGTTAAATTTACGATATAATCAACGAATTTCCGCCTCCGTTAAGTCTAATACTATTGCCTTAATCCTTAAAAATGAAATTAAAGATACCTTTTTACTTAAGGTTAAGTAAAAACTTTTTACCAGCTTTAATTTGTATTAGTTCGTTAATATAAATATCCATGTTAACGTCAATGTTTTTCATGTCTTTTACGTAAATGAGGAAAAGGGTAAAGGAAACCAGGATATAGAAAACGGTAGAGCTAATAATAATTTTTACCGTTGACGATCCTAATAAAAATAGCTTTTTTATAAAGCTAAAGCCAACCTTGGTTTTATTAATATTCGCGTGTTCAAGTTTCGTAACAGTATTAGTATCTCTTTGTAACGCGATTTATTGCGAATTGCCTTTTGTTAAATATCGTATTACCCTTGTATCCGGCATAATCCCCTAGAAGATTTTCTCCGTGTAATGATCTTAAATAGTGAAAAGTCGTATAAGGCTAAGGTATTTATCTTCCTAGCGGATTTAGGGGTTTTTACTTATAAGGCGGTATTAAAAGGCGTGGTCGGCTAGTTATTACGTTACTTTCGAGTTAATACCAGTGCCAATCCTAGTATCTTCGTGTTAGCCGATAGCCTTCGGCTTTTGTTCCTCCTTTTTATCTTTACTTCCTTTAAATTATATAACTTGATTTATATAGTCCTATTTTAAGGTAGAGGGGTATTACGTATAGTATATTAACTGCTTCACTTCACGCTTAACGATAGTATAACGTGTTGATTAATAGCTTTGTTTACTGTAAATCTAACATCTTTGAACATTTCATTTTGAATTACTTAGGCGACTTGAAGACTTCAAGAAATATAAATATATTTTTCCGTAGGTAGAGGTCCAGACCTTCCGTTAACCGTACAAATCGGGCCATTCTTACCGTCGATTAATTTAATACGAATTCAAAGGGGTTTTCTTTTTCGTTACTAAACTCTAAATCTTAATAGTACATATTACTCCAGCCGGAGACTCGAGAAGGTACGGTCGCTAACGAGGAATACAGTTGGTCAAAAAACCCTTTTTCAGTGGTATTAGTACATTAGAAAACGTATCTGAACTCTTTGTATCCCGTAACTATTTGCTGGACCTATTGGCATAAGGTTCTTTCACCAGCTTCTTCGTTCCCCTTTACTTATTAACAAAGTATTAGCTTATTAAATATCTAATACAAAAAGTATATTTTTCTTTCCGACTCTTTTTTATAATTCAATATGTAAAACCACTTGATAATGTTTTAGTTTATATAGTATTAGGCAAGTTTAACATCGTATTCGAAGTATTTCTTTATTCTATTGTAAATTTCGCGAGAAAAGGAGTAATTTGTTAATTACTCAAAGTAATAATCCATGGCTCCGGTATGGATTCTAGGAAATAGCTAGTAAAAACTTGGCAATTCAATTTTTACCTGGTAAAAAATGTTAAATAATAGACGTAATTTAACGTCGAGGAAGTTGTATAGCTTACCGTTATACCTTTACTTTCCTCCTGAATCTTGATGAAAGTTTTAATTACTGTATAGTTTGTATCCTCTATGTAGATACGTCGAAGGGGAAAGGTAATATACTGGTCGTAAAAACCTTTCTCACCTATTTGAGAAAAGGATTAAGGTTGTATTTATTGTTAGTAGGCAGGATAGTTTCCTTTAGCTAAATTTGAAGGAAAAAAGCTAATAATCGTACCTATAGTAGGCTCTCGTGTAAATCTGGTTTTTCCTTATTTTAGCTGTTCAAAATAGACGTATTAAAAATCTTAGTAGAAATAGGCCTAAGGGCTTCCGTTGCGGGAAGGTTAGCAATAATCCTTTTAGTATTAACGGGTTCGGTAAGGTTCATATTTTATTGACTAATAGATCTGGGGGCTTGCGAAGTGTAAGTCGACTATTTTTTTACGTCTATTTATTTAAGCTTGGGCTGGTTTTTGCAAACGTGTATGTGGGTGTTAAGGTTACTATCTTTAGCAATATTTTTGCCCTTAATTAAGGTCTATGAAGGGTTTTTATCCGTAATTTATTCGTAAAGTAAGTTGACTAGACTGCTTTCTTTCGCTTTTTTCGCGGGGAGTTTAATTTCTCGAGTCAACAGGTCGAACCTTAATCTCATCTTTGTCTGCTTTTTCGTCTTTTTCTACATATATAGACTCCAGTTTTGAAACCATTTTTAAAATTCATCAAAGGCTACAAGTTTACGGCTAGTTTCAGTAGTATTTGTGTCGCGAATAAATTGGCTGATTACGTTAATCAGGTACTTTGGGGTAGACTCTTTAGTAATTTCGGTGTACCAGAACTCTTTGGCGTAATACCTTTGGAAGATATTGCCGAGGGCAATAATTGCCTTCTTTCAACAGAATCGGTAACGGTATCGATTCCATTGTTTTTTAAAGCTATCGTAACGATCTTGATAGCATAAGTCTTAGTGGTAGACTTGGTAATCTGGGGGTGTAAAGACTTGTCGATTCGGAGCGTATGGGTATGAAGATTTAACATAGAGTCGCGCGACGTAGCTTTTTTGACGCGATTTAGTGTAAAAATTTCGCTCGAAGAAGCGATCTTAACGATTGAATTAACGTAGGAAATGATAAATAAGTAGTATAAAGTAGTAGATTCGAAGGTCGTTATTGTTATTTAGCGTAAGGACTTAGTGGTTTTTCTTGCGGTAATAATACTCATAATAGTGTTAACTTAGCTGTTTGCCATTTTTCCGAATCTTAAGACTTATAACAGTTAATCTCAACGTCTTTAAAATGGTGTAATGATCACACTAAATACCCGTGAATATATAGAAGATGTCAGAGGGTTTATGTTAGCAGTAAGGTAGCAGAGGTAACAAAAGGTGCAATATCAAGACTGTGTTCGTGCGGGTGATGATCAGAAGCCGTGAGGCTATTCAGGGTAGACTGAATACTTAGATTGACAACTGAAGAGCTATGAAGGAAATACTATCTGTGTGGTGCTGACCGTGTCCTTATATCCTCAATCCTTCATACGTCTTCAGTACTGTATAATGTGGATAGCTTGGATAACCTCCGATCCAACATATCCGACATATCCTTGGCATGTCCTTGGATAGCTTGGATAACCTCATATCCAACATATCCAACATATCCTTGGCATTGACCCTAACCCTGGGTCTGCTGACATAAGAGATGTTCCCCGCCTGATGTGTTAGACTTCAGGCGTCTCAGTGGCGCAGTTTCCTTGCTGGCCTGTTTCCCTGACCTAACCGCTGTCTGGGTCATGACAAATGGATTAATAAAGATTTCTTAATGTTTTCGAGTAACGATACCGTAGCTTACTTATAAACCACTGCAAACAACTGTACAGCCTATAAGTCTTTCCTACTTACTTCTACGAATAACTATATAGCTTATAGGGGCTCTTTGCAAAATCGTTTCCTCTATCTTTCCTAAAAAGAACAAAGAGTAACCGGAAAGCAACCTTGTATTTTACTTAGCCAATCTGTGCTTAACCCAATAAGTACTAATCAGTGTTGATAGGCCTTTATCGTTACAAAGTAGTTGATTCTAATCACTGTGGTCGAAGTAACTGGTGTTGCGTTGATATTGTTAATTGATGTGTGTAGTTTCTAAGTTTAGCAGAACGCTAGCTGGTCTTCACACTAATTTGTATAGCCAAACTCTTTGGCCTGTGCCCCACTTTGAAGTGAACACCTACTGCGCTGCACTTGCAGTGTAATCCCACAAACTAGAGTCAATTTATAGTACATGCAATCAACTTTACTGCAAGTAAAGTTGGTTTGATTGCACTGTATTTAACTTCTATTCCAATATTTTCTTTCATTTTTTAGTTTGGGAAAATATATTACTTATATTAAACGAATTGATAATGAATTTTGATAATTTTACATTGTACTTTATCGTTATCGTGTAGATTAGGCTATCAACGAATATTTGATTCTTTACCTTTGTAATTATGATTCCTACCGCTTCGAAATCTATTTCAACCGATCAATATCGTTTATAAGATATTATGAATTTTATCGAGTTTAATATATATAAAATACAATAATATATTGAATCAACCTTTTTAATTAATCGTACATATAATTTCACCTGAATATTTATTAAGATTTAGTAACTTAAAGCTACTGAATAGTTACCCAGTTTAGTTTTTTCACTTTGAAACGTAGTTTAAAGTGATATGACTCTTTTGTATTTGAGGCATTTATCCTCACATAAAGGGAGACGTGTTGAACAATCGAATTTATATTGAAAACGGACCAAAAAATATGTTCAAAAAAGTCGGTATGTTATTTTTAACGTATAAGGCTTTCAGTATTGATTATAAAGTAGTTTTTATGATATTTAAAGAAAACAGCAAATATAAGGGAATTACGATATAAATAAGTTTTCCAAATATATTAATGGTATGATGAAGGAATTTCGCGGTGCTAATTAAACCTCAATCAAATGAAAAGGATTAGTTATAAGCGATGAAAACTTGTGGACACCGTTCGTTATGAAATTCGAGATATTATATTTTATAGAGGTTGTTTAACTTAGGTTTCAACCGTTCAATATAAATACTTACGGTTTTTTATATTATTATCAATTAGAAATGAATTCATTATAGTAAACAATAGTCACATTGATTTCATCGTAGTTTTAGCAAAATACAACAAGTTTACAAACGAGCTAAAGTATTTCGATTCGAAGCGACGTTCTAATTCATAATTCCTAGGTGTCGCATTAGTATCGCGGCCTAAAAAAATATAGTTATAACGGGTATTTATGTTATTTGGGTATTTTCGTTTAAAAGTCGAGTTAATCACAATTCATGATTTTGGTAAACGCTAGGGATAAAAACCTAGAATTCAAAACGTCAAGCGACGTGAATAACGTCGAAAAAGGGCCGGAATAAAAAGGCTACAAGACGTTATTGAGGTTTTACTCATCGAATTATCACTAACCTAGTTGTAATTTTTGCTCAGCTTTTCCCTTGACACTAATATATGTGATTTGAATCGAAAAGGTTAATGAAGTTTATCCATTTTATGCGATGTGGAAAGCTTAATTTTTGAATGCAATTCTTTTCAAGAGTATTGTAATTTTAAAAGCGTAATGATCAAATTGAATAAAAAGGAATTACAATTAATTAAAATACTTATAATCAAAGATTCATTTTTAGTTCTATACTTTTGAATAATACTTACTTTTCAAATACCAAAGTCGATTTCAACTATAATTATTGTTATATTGTAAACATAATTTGAACATAACGGTTCAAAAAAAGTAAATTTTGTTATAATATCTTTGAAATTGAGGAATGATAACAATGTTAAAGAGGAATAGGTATATTACCTATACACGAAGATACCAAATTAATAAGTAACTTTCAATATTGGCGAACATCGTTTGCTTACTAGTAGTTGAAGAAAATATTTCAAAGATATAGTAACAATACGCCTTAGGTCGGTGGATTTTTAGGTATTATGAAAAAAGTTTTATTATTTCAATCATTGAATTTAAACAAATTATTTTCCGTACTGAGAATTCTTGGTAGTTAGCTTTTATTATAAGGTTTTACGAAATAACAGGGATTTTATGATCGATAGTGTTAACGGTCGTAGGAAAAAAAATGTTAGTTACGTATTTTACCAGAATTAACGAAGTTCCGAGATATATTTAATAAGAAAAGGGTAATAGCATTACTACCGTACTGGGGTCAACACAGTGTTATATTTATATTGAAGTGAATGAAAATATATTTTGACTGGATAAATTATGAAAGCCGTTCTACTCGATACTACTAAATCAAGTTTTGAAATTACGATATTCAATTATCGAATTGATAAATAAATGTTAAACTTTTACGAGTTTTTTAATAGTTACAACACGGGTAATAAAAACATTTAAGCCAAAAAAGTGATAATAATTTTACGTAAATTACTGGGTTTCAAATGAAATTACTGAATAAAATCGTTTTTCTCTACCCCTTATTAAAAAAAAACTTCACGCGTATTATCCAATTCAATTTCACTTATAAAGCATAATATTCGAACAGATTTTTACTATATTCGGGTTATACCTAGATGGATGAATTGAACGACTATTTATATTCGTTTGAACGAGTTTTCATAATTCATTAACCCCTTCAAAGTATTGAAAATATTAATCATGTTTTAACGGTATATTAATCATATAATAACGGATATTTTGAAATATTTTGTTTCGGTTTATATTGACGACTCTTTGGTACTTTTTTCGGTATTTAATAAAACTTTATAACCAAAGTTCGCGTGATTTTAAAACCTTTTCGCGATATCGGGTCAAATATGGATCTAAAGAAACATAAATTCGTAGTTAAGGAGGTGACACACCTTAGTATCATCGTAATGATTAAAGTAGGTGTTCAGGCCGATCTCGAAAAAGTTTGGGCTATTTGCAAGTAAAGTTACCATATATTACTCGAGAGGGTTGAGTTTTTTTGTGTTTCTATAATTTTGATCAAAACCTTATTAAAAGAATTTCCAATCTAGCTAATTATCTTATTGTATTTACAAAATACAGAATTCGTAAAATTGAACGAATCCGAAAAAAAATATTAAAAATATATTTATTATAGCCCCAATTATGAAATATTACAACCTCAATAGGGTAACGGTAGTGGAAACAAATTGTTTAGGAATAGTTTTCAAAGGGAAATATTTTTGAAAGGATCAAGATAATTTGCTAGGGTTGGTGTTATATTATATCGTATGATCATCGGATTCAAAACGTAATTATATTATTTTAGACGATTAGTATCCTGTAATGGTATTTTATTTCAACGCGTGCTTATCGTAATTATGTAATATTTGTACCCTGTTTACTACTTTAATACATTATAAAGGATTAGAATATTTTTTTACTACTTTTGATTTTAAATCGCTGGGCTTAATGAGTCGACGTTTTTCGGTTTTTCAATATTACTCACGTTACCAGCTTACTGTTATAGGCTAGTGCTCGGATAGTATTACCAGGGATACAACCCTAGTAATTTACACGCTCTTGTGATGCTCTGGAGAAGAGAGGAAGCCGTATGGCGACACGCTCCCACACGTTACGTGACTGGGATTATATCATTTGAGCTTTATAGTAACTCCCTGGTAGGGACTTTTCCTTTCCCTTTTTATTAAGGTTGATTAATATGATCCGACTACCTTAAACGACATATTTGTTCTTAATCTATTTATATATAAACCTTAATTCCTCCTCAACAGTATTATAGCTGTTTATTAACAGCTATAGCGTAAAGTTATATTATTATCTTCCGAACTATCGAATCTGGACCCCCAGGTCTTAAAGTAATTCCTTAACTCGCGCGTTGAGAAGTAGCGTTAAAATGTTTTAACAGCCTAATATAGTTACCTTACAGCTTAATACGAACGTTTTATCGATGTTTTGTATGTGAAACTTATCAAACGAGACTAAGCCGCTCAGGAATACGCTTTACATTAAAAATAACTTAGCATCGACGTATTAAATGAGTTCAAGAATATAGTTCGGCAGGTTAAACTTACTGGTACGCCGATGTTTTCGAAATAACTTCACCTTGAGGAATTCCCCCTACGTACGCTATAAACGACGTTACTACTATACCGTTTCCTATCGGGGACCGCGTTAGCTATTTAGACGATAAATATTCGGATTCCAACTACGATACCGGCTCCCCTTTTAACGTATGTTAATGACCCAAGCATAAACCTTTTAATTAGCCAGTTAATTTTTCCAGTGTTAAATTACGATTTCCAGTGTAAAAGATTACGGTAATACATCAATTACGTCGTAATCGGAAGTTTATTGGTATTCAAAAAGATTGCTTTTACGTTATTTTTTAATAATTGAAGGGCCTCGTAAAAGCTGTTATAAAAAGTTATTATACCTGCGAAGGCTATGGCTGTATTAACGACACTAACACTTTTATAACTATGCTCCGCACTTAATATTACGAGCTCAAAGCGGCCAAAGTAGTTATCGCTCAGCTTACGAGAATAAAAGGGAGTTTGCGAACGATTTTACGTTTTTTTAATATATTAAAGACCCTATTCACGAAAGCTAGCGGTATAGTTTGGAAATCCACCGCTCAGCTCGCTATTTTTAAAGGAGCTATTAATGATATACTTGCTAACATGTTATTTCCCCTCGATATGGCCGCGGACTACAATAAATAGGTCGCTCGCGCCTAACTTATCGACGGATGTCTTTATAGCCTCCGTAATCGTTACGGCAATACTAGTACTATTGCTATTAAGGGCGTCTTACGTAATTAAAATCGTTGTGGCGACGTATCCGTTCGAGATAATTAGGGCGATGTTATTATAACTAGTGTAAACGCCTTTCGAACTGCTTTTAAACCGCGCGTTACCTGAGTTAACTAGTCAGAACTTTTTTGTCGTAAAAATCTCGGGTTACATTTATATTACGACGTGAATAGATATGGTATCTGCACCTACCCATAAGATTCGACATACCGCACGAACGACTTTAACGCTAAAGCCGTTATAAAAATCCATTTCAATTCAACAGAAAATCTTATAGACCTTAAAGAGGAAAAGTCTTAACTTTTGTACATACTCGCGTATAGGAGTTGATAAAACATTAATTCGAGTTGGTAGCTTTATTTTCACTTTAAATAACTTTATATTTATAATAGATTCACTCAGTAATTTAATTCGTTTTATTCACGTTTTCGTAAATATAGATCATAAATACTACAACGTTGTAAGTAAATCGTTTACCAATTTCTTAAAGTTAACATATTTTCCTATTTTACTACGACGACTCGATGACGTTACATATTACGCGCCCGGTTTTTCCCTACAATTGATTTCCTTTATAACCTTTTTCAATAGCGACTTCGATAAATACCGCCAACGAATATACACCAATATCTTCCCGTCCTTATAATATAATGTTTTTTTAAATAAACTTTCAATGGAATATTAATAAGTTATTTACGACGTTTCGAAGTATATGTTACTTTTGAAACGAGACAGTAACTATCGTATTTGGAAGTGAGGATTCATGTTTGTTTGGAAAACACTAAAAGGAGTCGGTAACGTTACATTTTACGCCATTTTTCGAAAGGCCCGTAAGGAAAGAACCGCTACTACACGGTTCGTTAACGTTCCTCTCGAAGATATTACTAAAGTATTCACTCCGAGCTCGCTCATCTCCATTTACGATAAATTTTCTGACGACGTGAAAAAATCGCCCCTTTATTCGATAGAGCCTTTAATGACAAGTTGCCACATTACTGTTTCGGAATAGATTACGAAATCGTCCTTTATACCGATAATTAGGGATAACCCTTAGAAGTGATATAGGGCTCTTTATGCGGCATATCGCGTAAGAAGTTCCTTATTCTACGTGAAACGTTAACCGAGCTACTTTACTAGGGTTATATTCGAATAAATATCTTTTGAGCTGGTGCTCCCGTACTTTTCGTAAAAAACCCAAAGGTAAGTTACGTTTTTAAATCTATTATCGCCGGCTTAATACTATTATGAAAGCGGATCGTTATTCGTTTCCTTTTATTAAAAAATGTTTGCGAATATTTTATAAGCCAAATAGTTTATTAAACTAGATATTAAAGCTTCTTTGTATAAGCTCTATATCAACAAAGAAAACAAATGGAAATTTATATCTCGTATACGTTTCACATTTTTCTAATAAATTATTACCTCTTTCGGTTTTATTACGCCCCCACCACCTTTTAACGGTATATTAACCATTTGTTACGCCCTTTGCTCGAGATTTTTCATTTCGTTTACGTAAACTACATTTTGGATAACTATATTATAAAGTTAAATAAATGTTCAATATTTTAAACATCGCAAGATTTAAGCGTATTCTTTTCAAATACGAATTCGGTCTTCAAAAAACTAAGTATTTGGGATTATTTATCGAAGCTGGCGTCGGCGTGCGTATAAATATAGAAAATTTATGCGTGATTCAGAAATAAGTAGTTACCATGTCATTTTTCGAAGTACGAGGGTTTTATGGATTCGCGAACTTTTACCGGTATTTTATCCGCGATTACTCAACGATTATTCAATTATTACCTAGTCTAACCCGTAAAGTCATCGCATTTTATTAAGGGCGTAAGGAAAAAGCTGTCTTAAAACGGCTTGAACTTAAAAAAAATCCCGAACCTATATTTTTCTAATATGAATTTAACCGAAATATCTTTTTAAAAACCGATTACTTTATTTGAGCCTTAGGATACTATCTTTTCCCACTCGAGGAGCACGGTAACTCACGCCTAATAACGAATTACTTTCGTCGTTTGTCCCCCGCCGAATACAATTATAAAATTCGCAATGAGAAGTTACTCAGGATTATAAGTTATTTAAAAGCATAAAACGAGAATCTCCGGGGAACAACGCTCATTTAAGATTTTTACCAATTATAAAAACCTGAAATACTTTATAATCACACGACGGTTTTTTCAACGGAAAATCTGTTAATTTCAACGCATTTCGTAATTCCATTTTCGGTTGACTTACAATGAAGAGGAAAATTATATGAAGCCCTATACAATATTACGACAAAACCAAGATATTCTCAAAGGCCTTTTTGGTTTACATGTTTTAAATTAAAAATTCCAATTATTATGCCCCGAATAGTCTTTTTCCGAACCTCTTCCACGTATTTATATTTCCCAGTTCATTGTCGCCGGCGGGTCCATTCCGAAAGGCCGTAAACTTTTTACCAATATTCATCTTTAAAGTAATTAGGATACTGATATAATATGCGATATAATTTACCCACGACTAATATATGCAATACGTATAAGCGACAGATATTTTTTAATAAATATAGGCATTTATGACGATAGGACGTTCAAGGTTTTGATTTCGAAATACTTAGTAAACGAAGATAAGGTTTTTCGGTTTCGAGATCACATTTAAATACCTATTGACGAGCCGCTTACTACCGCGTTAATTAAACCTATCCATAATTTACATTTTACCGCTTACCTAGTCTACGACACTACTATTTTTATTCTATTTTCAAGACGTAGTTTGAAACCCGTTTATATCGTATAGTCCGCCGTTTTTTCCGTAACTACAACGTTTATCAACCTACAAACTATTAAAGACATCTTCGAAAAAGAATCTTTAAACCCCTTCCAATTATCGCGCGGCTTTAGAACGAGCTTTTAATCTACATTATAATTAATCTACTTTGAGAACGTATTAATAATTTACGTTACCTTATAATTATTACGGAATTTTTGAGTAAATTTGTAATCCTTTAGTTTACAACCATGATAAATGCCGAAGCTTATAGAGAACGGTTTTTAAGCTCTTATAAGCGATTTCATAGGTTTTACCGTACGTTGTTAACGAATGTAGCTCAAATTACACCGGTGGATTTGAAAAACTATTTTGTGATCTAACTAAGATGAAATAACATTTAAATATTAACTTTTACCCTAAAACTGACGACGTAACTAAATGTGTAAATTAAAAAGTCTTAACGTTTTTACGTTGTTTTTTTACTTATACTTAGTTCGATTAATACCGTTTATGAATTAATTATTAATTGTCGTTAAATAATAAAAACACAATTACTATTAATATCAAACCGTTTTTTATTCTACGGTTAATACATCGATCATATATAACTAATATAACTCTTTTTTTGTCCTAATTATAATATTATACGCAAAAATCAAAAAATTTGTTTAACGAATTCAGAAGGCTACGAAATTCATACAAGACGTAATAATGGTGACGTAAAAGCGAATTAAAAAAGCCGCTAATAAGCGGCGGTTTCCCTTAAAACGATTGAAAAAACTATAAACTAGACGAACTATCTAAAAAACACTAAATTGACTTTACAATAAATACTGAGCAACGCGTGTAATCGACTTCCATATTGTTAAAATTAATGTATTAGGCGGGAAATATCCCTAATTTTATGTAGATTAACTTATACGAACTGTTTTATATTCTCTTTTAAGCTAGTAAACCCAAAACCTTTGACCGTAAACCGTAAATATTTATCGGCGACGACGACAAGAGGGAACTAGAATATCATGTCGAAAGTATATTCCGGGTTTGTAACAAACCCAATTCGGACGTATTCTATTCTTTAACCTACCTAAACGGCAGGTTTTAGTTCAGTGGGTGGGTTATATATACCTAATATGGAGGACGCTTTTAAGCTTTTTTAAAACTGAGGAACTAAAGACCTTTGAATAGTGTTACGGAAAAGCTAAATATAACGAAGGGCCCTTACGTTTAACCCGTAAGAGCGTTTAATATTTTCACTTTATTTTATGAAATAAATCATCGTATAAGCCGTTAACTAGCGGGTAATAAATAAACGTAATGATATTAACAAAAACGAGAATTCAAACAACGACGAAGTCTTTTACTCAAATATATCCTTTTACTTCTGGTTCAAATTATTACCCAGGAACTTTTTACTAATTTCGACCAGCTTGCTTAACTTGGCGTTCATATGATTTAATCTTGCGTTAATACGTTCTAAGGCCTTAATAAGCTTTTATCTCGCTTCTAATAGTGTTTTCTAACCGGTTTTTAGTCTCGTTCTCTAAGTTTTTACCTTATTACAAGGAAATTGCTTAAGTATTACGTTCTTTATTTATTAGTTGAACAGCCCATAGGCTACCGAAGCGTATGAAGGTAACGGGGATAAAACCCGCTCCGTTCTGGATATTCACTTTCCGTTACGTAATACGGAGTATTTTTATGGCTTTTTTCGTAATGAACACTTAGGTTTATACGTTTTTGAATCGCTCGTTAACATTGATGAAACGGCTTACGAAAACGTATACTTACCCTGGTCTTAAAAATTAAACGTTAAGCACACTTCGGATAGCTTCTTCATAGCCTCGTTTATGTTAGGATTTAGATTTCAAGGCGTATAGGAATGTATAAAACTACGGCTTGTGACCCCAACGGAGTAAATACGACACCGAACACCAATATCTAACCGCTTATTAACAGCTTTTTCGCGGCTATTGAAATTACATACCCTCGTTTTCCTAACAGAATTTCTTTGGGTTATACGCTATCATGTAGATATATTTGAAGCACGTTTTTACGGGTCCCGTCAAAATATATGTTCATAACCCGTAGGACCAAGAATTTCATGTTTGTTAACGAGAACCAAACAGCTTTTGAATAAGCGAATCTACATATTCAACAGCCTTGTCGACCTTAGAGTCAAATTGTATATTTATTGTATAGGACCATAAGGCAAGCGTAAAAGGTTCAAGAGTAAATATAAATAGTAAAAAAATATATAATACCTAGTTCTATACTAGAAATTAAAGGTTAAAGGATAAAGGAAAACTTTTACTCTGAAACTAAAGCCTAAAGACTATTGATAGGGGGGGTGTTAGGGTATCCTTCACGTGAAATTCCGGCCTAGCACCTTTCACACAACACCACGATATTCTGGACGGCGCGTTTACTTTCCTTCGTACTTTCTACACCTCGCATTATAAAAAAAAAGGGGGGGGATGAGGGGTGGTATCATTGGGGGTAATTTTATAAGCTAGTGCCTGGCTAGTACTATCAGTGATCTAACCCTGGTAGTTTCACACGCCCTTACAATGCTCTGGAGCAGGGGGGAAGCCGCATGGGAACCCGCTCCCATACATTACGTGACCGTTATTGCACCATCTTAGCTTCATAGCAGCACTCTAGCAGAGAATTTTCCTTTCCCTTTTAATCGAGGTTTAGAGATAAAATCCGACCACCCTCAGTGACAGCTCCGGCCTTAGTCTGTTGACGCTTACGACTTGAAATAATTTCCTAGATGTATTGACCAGTAGTTTACAAGATAAACCTGAGCTTAAAAAACGTCGCATACCGGTTTTCCAACTAAGTTTTATAACTATATCGAGTATAATAATAACAAATTTATATACTATAAAAACGTATATTACGATGGAATATGCGGATGAAAATTTAAAATCTCAATTTCAATGATTAAATCGCGATAATATACGTTTCAAGCAATATTTAGAAGACTTTGAGGCGACGGTGGTAACGGCATCGCCTCGGGTTTAGCTTACCTTTTAGTCGCTGATTTTAGTAACGTCGGTGGATGCCAAGATGTTAACGATTATAATATCGCCTCCGGCCCGGCCCACGTTAGTACCGCCGACTTCATCAATATGATGCGAGAATTTTATTTTCAGGCCGAGCGTTCTTAGAAAATATAAACAAAAAATTTAAACAAATAACTCGTTATACGCAGTTCGCTTATTAGCAGTAACCGAAAAAGAATACCGTTTTTCAATTAAAAAAAAATCCGAATAAATTATAGATTATAATATTAAACCGAAAAATACGTTACTTTATTATAACCGTTTATAACTACCGAATAAGAAATGATCAACGATTAAACTCTTTTAGTAGAAATAGAGTCCGTTTATCGTATATTATCTAGGTGAAAACGTTTTATTGTAAATCTTTTAACGGGATTACTATCAAAAAAAGATATACATAAATATTAAACTTATATATCGAATATATACGTAATATAACGGTATAAATTTTCGTCGTACTTTATGATAAAGTCATTTTCAACTTTTTAAAATTTGAAATTATTGTTAGTTTTATGTTTCCATAAACTTAATAATCGATTTACCAATAACCAATAACGAAATATGGTATTTATCAATCTTTATTCACTTATCATTTTGATTTATTTAAATAAAGGTGACATAATTTATAAGCATTGAACGGTAAAAAGAAGGTTTTAGAAATATAATGTAATGATTTTATAATTTCCGGCATTCATTATGAACTATCTCGGCTTGAATAAGGGAAATGTATTGTAAATAACCCCATATTTTTAATAGAAGTTCAATTACTTTTAATGACAACGTACTATTTATTAATGGATTGTATACTAAAAGAGTAAGTTAAATTATTTAAGAATACCTGCGCATTATTATTGCCTTATATTGATTCGATTAGATATCATAATTCCCAAATTATTAATTTGTATTCAATAACTAAACATTGACAGCTACCAAATTCAATACCAATTAACTAATCAATAATTACGAAATTACTTCTATTCTAGAAAGAAACAAGGATAAAAAATCGTTAACTAATCTTTCGAAATCTGATTTTATTATTTCAATGTATTTACGTGAAATTATAAACTAAACATAAGTTACTATAATACAGAATTAATTATAAATGAAAAAAACGATGAACAGTTGACGACGCCCGGAGAAACTATATAAGAAAGACGATTAGGTTTAGTTTAATCTACGTAATACTAAAATTAGCCTATTTATTAAAAATTCTCAATTAGTTTGTCACAAGCAATTGCCTAGCTATTATTTACTAGAGATCTAGCCCTAGTAGTTTTTATACTTTTACCGCCATTTAAAGCCGTTTGGAAGCTACACAAGAGCATACCTTTAAACGTTATGTAACTGGGTTATACTATCTTCTACAGCTCCATATTAAGTCATTAGTAGTAATTTCTTCTTTTCGTTATTTATTTAGGTTTATAAATAAAATCCGATCACTTAAATAATAGTTCTAGTCTTAATACTCTTACACGTAAACCTTGATTTCTATTTAACGGGGTTTTAACTGTTTATTAGAGATTATAACGTAAGATTATATTATTATTTTCTAATTTTTTGAATCTGAACCTTTAGTCTTTAAATTGATTTTTAGACATACAAGTTAAAGAATAACTTAGAAACGCTTGAAAGACTTAATACGATTTTATTAAAATTTAATCCAAACTTTTCACCGACGCTTTACATGCAAAGTTCTTTAGATAGGATAAAATTTCTCGAAAATACCTTTAATATTTACAACAACCAAATAAAAAAAATATTAAATACGTTACCGAATATAATTCAGCAATTTACAGTTACCGGTACGCTTACTTTTTTGGAACAATACTCCACTTAAAGGGTTTATATTACGTTACCCACGAATAAAGTTATTACCACGTTACTTTTCACCGGGGACCACGTTAACTTTTCTGAAGACAACGACTCGAATTTCTCTCATTCCAATTACGATGCCAGTGATCTATTGAAAGAGCGTTAATAAAATTAACATACGTGAACTTTTGAACTAGTTCATTAGGTTTTCCGGCGTTAAGTTACGATGACTGATATATAACGCTACAATGTTAAGTAAGTTATTTAAGAACCGGAAGTTTATCAGTATTGAAAACAATTACCTTTAAATTATCTTCTCATAATTAAAGGGTTTTACAAAAATTTCTATAAAAAGTTATTATTCTAGCGGCGGCGACGGCGTTATTAACGACCTCTATATTTGAGAACAATATTTCTCGTTTCTTCATACAACTCTAACGCTGTTAAAACTGTTTTCAGTCGACTTACAAGTAAAAATCAGGGAGCCTGCGAGCGGTTTTACGTTTTTTTTAAAAAAAAATATATATTTAGAAGGATTTATTTACAGAAGCTAACGGCATAACTGGGAAATACGCCGCTGAACTCGTTATTTGAAAGAGAATGATTCATAATACGTTAACTAATTCGTGACTTCCCAACTATCTATTCGTAAATCATCAATGTATGTCATTCATAGCTAGTTTGTGTCATGACCCAGACAGCGGTTAGGTCAGGAAAACAGGCCAGCAAGGAAACTACGCCACTGAGACGCCTGAAGTCTAACACATCAGGCGGGGAACATCTCTTATGTCAGCAGACCCAGGGTTAGGGTTAATGCCAAGGATATGTTGGATATGTTGGATATGAGGTTATCCAAGCTATCAAAGGACATGCCAAGGATATGTCGGATATGTTGGATCGGAGGTTATCCAAGCTATCCACATTATACAGTACTGAAGACGTATGAAGGATTGAGGATATAAGTACACGGTCAGCACCACAGATAGTATTTCCTTCATAGCTCTTCAGTTGTCAATCTAAGTATTCAGTTTACCCTGAATAGCCTCACGGCTTCTGATTATCACTCGCACGAACACAGTCTTGATATTGCACCTTTTGTTACCTCTGCTACCTTACTGCTAACATAAACCCTCTGACACCTTCTATATACTCACGGGTATTTAGTGTGATCATTACAGTTTGTTGATAGGCGACTTTATAGGCTTCGTATTTGTTACTGTGGTAGTAAAGTCAACAATAGAAGTATTTTACATAGTAGAAATAATAATGATGACGTACCTATTAGAGATAGCTTGTGAGACGTTATTATAATTGGCGTAAGTACTTTTCAAACCGCGTTAAAGTGGCGCATTACCTATGTTAATTATTTAGATTTTCTTTGTCGTAACCACCTTAGACTACGTTTAAAGTACAGTTCGAACAGCTATCGTATTCGAACCTGTCTACTGATTTGAATACAAGGCCCGAGCAGCTTTAACGTGGAAACTACTATAATAATTTTACTTATTTCGGACGAAGATTTTATTAAGCTTAAATAGGTAAAAACGTAACTTCTGTATATAGTCGCGTATGAAAGTAAATAAAATATGAATTCGACTAGATGACTTTGTATGAACTGTTAAATAGCTTTCCGTTTATAATAAATTTACTCCATACTTTCATTGGTTTTCTTTACGTTTTAATACACATAAGTAATTAATGTTATGTCGTTGCGAGTAAATAACTTACCAATCGTTTCACGTTACTTTGTATCCTTTCACTACGACAGCTTGACGAAGCTACGTAGCACGAACCCGGCTTCGCCCTACAACCTATTTTTAAGATAACTTTTTTGAATATCGACCTTCATAAATATCGACACTGGAAATAAGCCAATATTATCCCTTATTTTTAATATAACGTTATTATAGGAAAACTTTGAATGAAATATTAAAAAGTTATCTATGTCATGTCAGAGAATATATTGTTCCTAATAAGAATTGGTAACTATCGCGTTTAGTAACGAGTGTTTGAATTAATAAAAAAGTCAGCTTAAGTGGTCAACGTCGCTATATTCCAAGTTATTTTGCGAAAGTACTGTAATAACTAAGCGATTAATACACGATTCATTACCGTTTTCCTTAAAGATATTAATAAAATACTCCCCCCAAAATCACTCATCTCCGTTAACGATAACATCCCCGATACCATTTAAAAGTTCGCACTTTTTTTCGATAAGATTTTTAGAGATAAGCTTGCCCATTATCGTTTCGTAGCTGATTACGAAATATTTCTTTAAAACGATAATGAGGGCTATCTTTTGAAGGTTTCGTGGCGCCCGTTATACGGTATGTCTCGAACTAAACACCTTATATTACGGGAAAAGTTGACTGAATTATCCGATCAGGTTTATATTCAATTCAATAGTTCTTTAACAGGTGTTCTCGTTCTATTAGGTAAGAAGCCCGAAGGTATTTTACATTTTGATATTGACTACCATCGACTAAACGGTATTAAGCAAGGAAATAGCTACCTGTTCCCATTTATAAAAAAGAATTTTGCAAATATTTCTCAAATTAAGTAATTTACTACATTAAATAACAAAGTTTATTTTCACAAACTCTGCATTGAGAAGGAGAATGAATAGAAAATTACGTTTTATATACGTTTTGGATTTTTCGAATAATTTATTATCCCTTCCGGTTCTTCTTAAATACCAAATCCTTTTCAACGGTATATTAATAATTTGTGACGACTTCTGTTCCATGTTTTTCACTCCGTTTACGTCAACAATGTTTTAATATTTCTAATATCAGTTGAAGTGATTTTATTACCAGTGTTAAATAGGTATTAAACACTTTAAACACAATAAACCTTAAATTTAATGTATTTAAATGTTAATTCGGTATTTAAAATACTTAATACCTAGGTTTTTTTATCGATATTGACGTTTGTATACGTATAAATATAAAAAAGCTACGCGTTGTTCAGGAAAACCCGGCTTTTATGTTAATCTTAAGGGTAAGGTATTTTTTTCGTGTTTGTCAACTTTTACAGATATTTTATTCGCTATTATTTATAATCATTCGTCTTTAAATTAGGTTTATCCGAAAAGCTATTCCTTTTAGGTAGGGACTCGAGGAGAAAACAGTTTTGAAACGGCTTAAACTTAACATTTATTCCAAACCCGTATTTATCCTATAAGATTCCGATCACGATACCTTTTTAAAATCCGACCAATTCAACTAGAATTTAGAAGTCTATTTACTTTAACGCGACAATCGCGACAACATACGCTCGGTAAGATACTACTTTCGTTTTTTGTTACCTGCCGAGTATGAATACGAAATTTCCGATAAAAAATTACTCGAGATGATGAATTACTTATAAATATGAAACGCAGACCTCGAGATCATAGCACACCCATTTACGATTTTAATAATCATAAAAACTTGGATTTAAAAATATTTAGCAAACGACAATAGGGTTTTACCATTTAGTAATCTTGTTTAGGTACTTATTTATTAGCCGTTTATTGCCGCATTAATATAAGTTATTTACGATTTACTTCTTATCAGTTTTTCGGGCCGCAATATTATGATTGTTATCCTTTTGAAGACGTATTCAAGCCGGGTTTACACTGTGCGATCCGATAATTTTGCCGGAACTTCGATGTTAGTAGGCGTATAACATATTAAAAACATATTCGAAAGGGAGTTTTGAAGCTCTTTTCGGTTTTTAAATGGCTTCAAAACGAGAATTTTTTCAGTTTTACAATTGACTTTCCTGAAAACAATGAAGGCAACTCACGTTACTTAATAGTTATTACGGATCATTTAAATAAACTTTTTACTCTAGAATATATAATTACTATAAACTCTAAAGATAATATAGAGTGGAGTTTAAGTTATTATAAACGATTTGACGGATTTTCCTATATGATTATCAATGATTCGGAGTCTCATTGGACCGGTGGGGTTTGAAAACAAATTTACGATTGAATGGGAGTAAAGTAACGTTTAACTACTACCTCTTATTTCAAAACCGACGGTGTTACCGAACGCATAAATTCAAAGGTCTTAATATACCTACGTTTATTCATCGTTTGTACTTCATTTAATCCAAGCCGTGAATTACCCCGTGATCAATCGTTTTAAAATAGCAAAAATACAACTATTGTTGTTATTACCCCGTTTTTTATCACATATGGTTGTTATGTGAATTTTATATAAACAGTATAACCTTTACTCGTCTTAATTACAAAGTTACATACAAGAGCTAAAGATTATGTATAAAATTTTAAAATGTTACAAAATTCACCAAAGTTATAATAGCGGTTACGTAACAACGTATTAAAAAGCTGTTCATAAGCGGCGTTATTATTCGAAAAAAATTCGAATCTAGAACAACGTTTGATTTTTTTTAAAAAATTATTAGCCGGATAGGCTTTTAAAAGGGGTAAGTTAACTTTACGATGAATATCGTATAATACGTATAGTTAATTTGTACGTAATCAAATTCGATGTTATGAAATATAAATACCCTAGGATTTACGTAAATTAACTTATCAGAGAAATTTCGGATATGTTTTCGAATGAACGAGTTTGAAAATTTTGATTGTAAGTTATCGATGTTATAAGCAACGACGGCAAAACGGAATCTGAATATTACGTTAAATGTATTTTACGAACTCCAAACAAGCACGAAGTCGGCTGCTTCTGGCGAAAAACTCATTAAAACAATAGGTTTTAATAAAGTTGATAAGTTACATATACACCACTTAGGAGGCCGCTTTTAAGCTTTTTTAATACCGCAATGCTCGAAGTTTTCAAATAACGTTATAATTCAGTGAAATATAATGACGGATCTTCACAATTTTTCTATAAATAGGCCTATACTATTCTATTTTACTTTACGAGGAAACGTAGAAGCCGTTATTTTACTTATATTTAGTATAAACGCATCGTAGTATTAACGAACGACCGAATTTATAAATAATTATTTTAACATATCCTTAACATTAATGTCCTTGTGTTAACAAAATAGATTTTTAACCTATTTTAACCAATATGTCTAATTTCACATTAATATGATTTAAAATTTTATCGATATATTTAAATATTTTCATAATTGTTTTGACTACTTCGAGTTACTTTTTCTACTCGTTTATTTATCGCAATCATCACGTTCTTTTTTAATAGGTTCATTACCTTGAAAATGACGCTTCTTATTCAAGGGTTGTACAGCTTATATGCCGCTATATGAATAAGAGAAGCGGTCAAGGAACCAAACTTATCGCGAATATTGTTTTTTCTATATACTATGCCGAACCCTTATAGCCTTTTTAAAGACAATGACTTACACCTATACGCTTTTTAACCGTTAGTAACATTTAGAAAACGGTTTATCAATACTTTAACTTCCCTCAGTTCTAAACATAGAATGCCAAACAGGATTCAAACAATTACTTTACATTTTTTTTATATTAAGATTCAGGATTGGAGATTCTTACGAATATCTATAGCTTTAGTTTGTAATACCGATAAGATGGAAAATATAATGGACATTAATATTCGACAGATTATCAATAACTTCCTCGTGAATATACGAATATAATTTACCTTCCAGTTTTTGGTAAAATTTCTGAAAATTATAAAATCTACAGTAAATGTATATAAAACATATTTATTCGCACGTTTCCTTTAAATATATATATATGGCTTGCAAGGTCAAGAACTATACGTTTATTAACCACGACGAAGCAGCTCCTACTAAGATATAATTCCGTTTTTAATACGCTTATCTATTTATGCGATTAACTTAGGGTTTATTTTGAGAAGAAAAAACGACCAATAATGAAAAGATTGAGAGGGAAAATCAATTACGTTTCCTATTAAAATTAGCTCAATTTCGCGACCTATTCTTTAAAGATAAGATTATAACTTTACACTTGTATAAGGGAAAACTTGATTATAATATTTATATTGAATAAACCGAAAATAAATCGTTACTGAAACGACTTTAAAGGCTGTTAAACTCGATATTACGAAATTATATTTTTAAGTTTCGACGACAGGTTACGTAGTTGATACCTAAAGGCTGGATTCAAATAAGCTTTTTATTGGTTATAACGCTGTTATTACTTATTGTTGAATCGAGGGGGGGGATAGCGGTTTTGTATCGATCATCGGGTATTCAATAGAATTACGAAATAATATCGTTTTCCTTACCTTTGATTAAAGAGACCCTACGTACGTTGTCGAAGTCAATATAGCTTACAAAATTAGATTTTCGAATAATCTTTTACCGTATTCGGATTATATTTAGGAAAAAGAATTAACGGCATTTCTTATATAATCAAGGCTATTGAATGGGTTGATTACCCCATTTAGGCTGTCGAGAACGCCGGCGACATTTTAACTATATATTAATTCTAAAATAACGTATATTTTGGATAATTTCGATGTAATGTATTTTAACGACCTTTTGGTTTTTTTTTTCTCGGTATTCAATATTACTACACAATGAATGTTCGCGTAGTTTTGAAATGTTTTCGTAAAACAAGGCAATATTTAAATTTAAAAAAGTGTTATTTTATATTTTAAAAAGTAAAATACCTAGGTTTTACTATAACGGTTTGGGAAGATATTTGGGCCGACCTCGAGAAAGTTCGAGTAATGGGTGAGTGGAAGTTGTTACGTATTATTCGAAAAGTTCGAATATTTTGGTATTTTTCTAACTTTTATCGTAATTTTATTAAAAACTTTTTTTACGTAGCAGATTATTTCGTCTGTTTAACGAAGTAAAGTATTCGTTGGGCTTAGATGAAACAAGAGGAATATATATTTCAAAGCTTAAAAGATACATTTATTACGGCCCCGATTTTTGCATATTAGGTCTCAAATCGATTAATAGTAATAAAAACCGATTATTCGGGAACGGCATTAGGAAGTTGTTCTTTATAACGGGATAAAATGGTATTTTAAAGTTAATAGTTTACTACTCCGTATGATTCATATATACGAAATATAATTATACCATTTACTATAAGGAGCTTCTTATAATAGTATCTTATTTAAAAGCATGATTTTTCAAATTACGTAGTATCCATAAATCGTTTACGATTTAAACGGATAATAAAGAATTAAAATATTTTTCCTTACGACGTTTCATTTCGAAACGCCATCTTTAATAGGCCGAAATACTTTTCCTTTTTTAGTATAATTTTAGATATAGGCTCGTAACCTAGGGCATCCTCCTAGATATATTAACCCGTAAATTATACAATAAACCCGAATTTAAGGAACACCGCAAGCGGGTTTTTTAGCTTTTTTTCATTATTATATTAGATATGGTATTAGTTAATTTATATATTAAAGGGATATAGATTACGGCGGTTTATGTTAATAAATTTTTACGAAATGGAGGTTTACTCATTGGATCGCTACGATATATGTTTTCAGGGTAAGTCGAAGATTTTTAAAAGACCGTCAAGAGTGATACCGCCCTGGGCCTAGTCCGCATCCGGGTTATTATCAAGGATAATGTTAAGGGATTTTAGTACGATGAAACCAGTAACACTGTCACGAGCCCGGCCAATGTTAGTCCTACCGATATCGTTAACGCCAAATATGTTCCTTATTTTCGGCATGGGTATGTTGACGAAATTATGAAATTAAGGACTAAAAAATGACCCGTTATATAAAGTTCGTCTTTTAACGGTTTCTGAAGGTGTTAAACTCTTTTTACCAAAAGAAGGATGGTTAGTGTAAATCGAAAATTATGAAATTAACACGCGTAGTGTATTATGTTATCGTAACCGTTTATATTTACCGAGTTGATAATTATTAACGATAACAGTTTTATAATCCACCTACTATTTGCTTCTTATAAATTATCAGGGTAAAGATATTTCATTTCGCTTTTTTTAACGAAATTACTATGAAAAGGAAATAACCGTAGATATTCGACGCTGATATCGAATATACACGTAATATAATGGAATAAAAACTCGTCATATTTTACGATAAAGTTTTTTCAACCCCTTTTTATCCTAGACCGATATTAGGCGTATATTTTCATCGACTTTATAGTCGATTTATTAGTTATTAAAAGTAATCCCTGATATTTACTAGTTATTACAGATCGCTTTTTCAGATTTATTTAATTAAAGGATATACGGTTTATAACTTCTGATACGTAAATGGAACAATTTCAGAATATATAATCAAGGTTTTATAGATTCTTGACTTTTATCATTAATAATCCTGGTTCAAATTGGGTAAACGTATTTTAAACAACCTTATATACCCCAATAGAAGTCTAATAACCTTTATTTATGATGTATTACCTATAAACAAACAATGGTATTCAACTTATAAAGTTCAAAATTTGAAAATATTTACGTATTGTTATCGGTTTTTCGTAATATAATTAGGCTTTATATTCATCCTTTTATTGATTTATATTAAATAATTCAATGTCGATAGTTAGTGGGTTTAACGTAAACTAATTATTGAATAGGTACGAAATATGAACTATTTTGAAGGTAAACGACGATATAAAGATGTTAACCAATCCGGTTGGGTAAGCTATTACATTTTTAGCTTATTCATGCGAGGGGGCGAAGCTAATTTAAGCGGCGATAACTTATATATAATAATAAATAAAAACGACACCGAATCGTAGGTAACGTCTAGCTAAGCTATATAAGGTAAGGGATTAAGCTTAGATAAGCTTTCGTAATATTAAACTAACCGTTTGAATAAAAATCTCGTTCAATTTTATAATTAATATCGAATTATCGATATTTCAAATCCGTTCAATATCATAATAGATATCCTGGATAAAAACCTTATATTTTATATAGATTTAATTAAGCGAATGGTTTCAACCCTTTTTTTCGTAGTCGTTATCCGATATTCGTCCAGGATTGATTTGTGGTTATTAACGATATAATTAAAGGTAAATACGAGGAATTTAAAGTTTAAAAAATCTCTCGATAAAAACGGGTTAAAGCGGAATTCGCTTTATATTGATCAAGTGGAAAAGTTATCATAATCTGAAGTGGGAATTATTAAAGAATTACTTTTATACCGTGACTTTGAATAAATTGAAAGTAAAATAAGGAGATATTCGGGTTTATAATAACTTGATATTTCGACATCGACGTCGAGTTTACATTAGACGATAAACGCGAGGTAAATCTCTTATACCCTCGAAATAATATTTTATTTATAAAAAGAAAAAAACAATTTGGAGTTAAGCGAGGTTATAATATAACAAATAGGGCCTTGTAAGTATTACCCAGCTCTTTTAAATACATATCTAACCGTAAAACAACTTTTACTACGTCTTAACGAAAACTTACCTACTCATCATTATTATCTTTATTAGAGTTAAATGAATATCGGCGTTACTAACATTAAGGGTCCTATTATAATTTACTACGGATATTACGTGACATCGGGGGAGGGAGACGATAAAAGGCGTGGCGAAATCTAATAGGCGCCGAGGAGAGTGGTTGGTAGGAAACGGGACGAATACGAGGCAACATCGAAAATAGCGGATAACGCGAGGAGGAACGTGCGTTAGGAAAAGCTAATAACGGATAATATGAGAAGGGACAGACCATAATGGAGGTTAACAATAACGAATAACGTTAGGAAGGACGGGCACTAAAAAAGGCCGACGTAATCGGTTAACGAGGAGTAAAAGTGGGGTAAGACAAGGAAAGCGATTTTTTAGGCTGGTTAACAAAGACTGTAATATATTAATTTAGGCCCGGGCGACGCGGTCGGTCCAGGTACGATCTTATGTTCGTTTGTAGTCGACCCGATTTACTCGTTGTTAATTCAGATCAACATATAGAATATAAGTAAAACCGGAGATTATATAATTAAGCTTTAGACGTCGTTTATTATATTTTATAAGCCGTAACCTATATTAATTATCGACAATATAACATTGGTAGTTATATTATTTTTATTATTATGGTTAAAATTACAACATGATATACGGTAATAGTTAAAAAGGGCTGTGGCGAAAACGTTACGCGTTAAATTCCGGTCGGTTGAAAACGTTCTATTTTTTTTTTTAAAAAAAAAATAGGCGATATAATAAACGAGAACGGAGAAGTTTTTGATAAAAACGAAACCGAAAGGAAATAAACGACGTAAATGTTTAACTAAAGGGGTAATAGTTTATACGGCTGATATAATAAGGACTTTTTATACCCGAACAATATTATAAAGCCGGGTAAAGTAATTAATCAATTCAAAAAAGGCGGGGGTAAAATCGGGTTGATAACCTAGGATATCTTTCTAACACTTACGCATAAGGGGTAAAATATAACCCTTATCTTCAATTATTATAACCAATTAATGTAAAAAAGCATGTGAACCGGGTAAGTCGTAAATAAGTTTATCTCCTAAATATATTATAATGAAAAATCAATTTACGGCGAGGTTTTTCATTAGGTTTATCCGTAAACTTCGCTAATTATAATTCGTTCAATACGTATGAGACGTTTATATCCGATAAACTAAAATTGTAAAAAAGAAGTTCAAGTTAAAAAGAAAACTAATATATAATATATAGGCGTCTTTAGCTTATAACGGAAAAGGCTTACTTTTATCCTTACTATTATTCAGGATAATGAAATCTTATATAATGCGAAGCGCCTATAACAGGTAGTGAACACTAGGGTATTAGTATATAATAAGTAAATATACCTTATAAGGCGGTTCGTTATTCCTATGAAAGGAGTCAGCGATAACGTAACTCAAATTAGACTTATTATATACGTCGGTTATAACAATAAGTTGGAAAAGAATGCTAAAATATATTGACGAAAATAGTTCCTTAAAATATATTGAAGGAAAGTCAAATAATTATAAAAAGGGTAGTTGATAAAGGAAGACGACGTTATAAAGAGGAAAGGAGAAAAGTTTTAGGGGTTAAAAGGGGCGTTTGTATCTATAAAAATTAACGAACTAGATTAGATAGGGGTTACATATAATATAAGGCGCGTTATATAATATTAAAGGTAAAAGCACGACATTACGTAGCACGTTATAAAATATCTGCGACAAAAAAGATATATTATACAGCGCGTTAAAGGATATGTTATACGACGCTAGCGGTAAATAGGATATATTATATACATAACTTATGGGCGTATTATAAGGCACCGACATGAAGGCTAAGCGACGCGTTATATGAAGCCGAAAACCTAGGGTTAAACAGGCTAACGCGTTATACGATACGTTAAATATCGTATTATCAGTTTACATCCGACTCGCGTATTAGGTGAGTACGGCTCGCGTTCGGTATTTATCTAATAAGGCGCTATAATCCTTATAATATCTGGGGAAAAGAGGGGTATGTTATAAACTTAGGCTATTGGCTATTGAATTTATATGTTATGTAACTATATACGTAACGGAATATGTAGTACCCGGCTTGGGCCCGGTCCGTACCCGAACCGGGTACGGTCCGGCCACAGACCGGACACGGTCAGTATATGGTATGTGTAAGGGCACGTAACGGGCTAGGCACTGGTTATGCCTATAAGTCCTGCATGCTGGGCCATGATAGCCTCTTCTAGTCTTTCTCCGTACCTCAATAGTAAATCCCATTTGGCACCTACTAAGCTTACCATTGTAGGTCGGACTATAACAATATTTTGAACCTGTTATCATTACATTGTTTACTTGCATAATAATTATTCTGATAAAAATAAATAGTATTACTATATAACGTATTGTACTATAGCCGACTACCTTGGCCCAGCCATAATGGGAAGCTAATTATTGCTTAAAGAAAATGAAGAGGACGATGCCATCGCGTTTTTACTATCTTCACCATCGCCCTCCCCCTTTATGTTAACGCTACCGCCATTAACATTTTCGACGTTATTGGTGCTAGTGAGGATGTAAACTCGCGCTTTAGGCTGTATGCTCTTAAGTCAAGGCATGGGTGGGTCTTTATCTCTTTTATGACAACGCAAGATAACGTCGTCGAACTCGCCTACATAGTATATATATAGACCCCGTTTCCAGGTGGTAATAGTGGTTGCCGACTCCTAAATCCGCCGGTTAACATATACTACTAATTAGCACCAGCTTATTTTGGTTATTTACAAACGAAGTTGTTTTAACGAAAGCTTCGTACATTACTTTTTAAAAGAGATTTTTTTTGGAAATCGGTTTCTACTATAAAACTAGTGGGCGTGTAACACAGCCTCAGCTTACGGCTCCAGGACTAATGAAATAACGGCGTATCTATTACTAATCCGCTTGTAGCGGTAACAGTAAGACGAATGCCCCCCGCTTTCATGGTAATTGCCAATAGATTTACCTGCGGCCGCAGATGCGAAACACGGCACATAAAGCGTATTTATTAACGGCCTAGGGCTACAGACTCAAATATATCGTTTTAACGCCTTACGCATTAAAAAGGCCTCGCGGCGTACCTTAACAATACGAAGCTTGAAGTGGCGGAGAAGATCTGTCTCGTACTCCTTATCCAAAAGAATATTAAGGGTATACAAATGAGTGGATTGAAAGAATACGAACTGCGGCGAAGCTTTGCTGAACTACGTTTACGACATCAGGGGGTTCTCGCAGATAAAGGAGTTTTCACCCACGGGGAAAATGTAAGGTTTATAACCTTAGAAGCCCTCTGTTTTTTCCTTTAGGAGTTGGGAGGAAAGGGGGAGGGGGGGAGAGGAAAAGAAGAGGGGTGGCGGCTTTGGCGGCGGCGGCGATGGGGAATGACGAGGCCGGGGGAAAGATGGCGGCGACAGGGTATGGTAAGGTCCAGGGGGAAGCGGTTATATAAGAAGTAATACCTAACGAGGGTGCGCTATTGGTAATGGTAGTGGTGTTGGCGGCGGCATAACGGCGTTTACACGCTAAATAGCGGTTTATAAACCTGTTTTTACACGGCATTTATTTAAAAGTAAGGATAGTATATAGCTTTTAGTTAAATAACCTACCCGTTGGAATAGTTAAAACTGGTTAATTTAAAAAAATTAAGTTAAAATAAGGACTTGTATTAACTTTAGGTAAGTATTTTTAAAGGGGAAAAAAAGAAGTTTTACCAAAGCCGATAGTGATATATCTTTTTATACTAACATAAAATACGTTACGACGTAATTACTCTTGCGCAATTACCCCCTTAATACCTACATAATCACACCCCTATTAAAAAACAAAAAACGCTATTAATAACTATATCGCTACCAATTATGGACTTGAGCTATTGGTCATAGAATCTATAGGTTACATAACTGTACATATAACGGAATGTGCAGTTCGCAGCCTGTCATATGCCCTCATACATGCCGTGCACGGACCGCAACATCGCGAAGCAGGGCGAACTGATTGACTAACTCAGAGAAGGTAGGGGTAAAGATGGGCCGGTGGCCTAAGATATCTATTTGCCGCTTGCGGGCAGGAGGTAAAATGTGGCTCTCATCTTCAACAGCAGCAACCAATTGGCGCAAGAGAGTGTGCAGACTAGGCGAGGCTACAAGCAAGCTTGTTTCCTAGATACACTGTAAAAAGGAGGTTAAAAGGAGGTTAAATAATTATAATTGGAATACAAAGGGTAGTAGTAAAGGTGCTACGAAAAGTTATAAAAGGGTATAATGATAAAGTGAGGTTAGCGATGTAAAAAAGAATAAAAAGAAGTTTTGGGGGTTATTTTAGGGGTTATGGGGGAGTCCATATTTATAGGCATTAGCGGACCGGATTCGGCAGAGGCTACGTGTCATATGGTATGGTAAAGGGGCGCGTTATACAGTACCGGCGTCCTGGGGTCAAACCGGCCGATACGTTATACGGCGCGTTAAAAGTCACGTTACTGGCTCGCATCTGGCTTACATCCGGCCCGCATATTAGGCGGGTAAAGCCCGCGTCTCACGTTTAATTAGTGGGACATCGCAGCCCTTATAGCGTTTAAGGAAAAGAGGGGTATGTTATAAACTTGGGCTGTTAGCTATTAAGTTTATAGGTTACGTAACTGTACATATAACGGGATATATTGTATCCGGTCCGGGCCCAGTCCGGGCGCAGACCGGACGCAGTCTGTATACAGCACGTATAAGAGCACGTAATGAGCTGGGCACTGACCATGCCCATAGGTTCTACACAATGGGCCACGGTAGCCTCTTCTAGTCTTCCGCTATACCTCAATAGTAAACCCCATTTGGCACCTGCTTGGCTTACCATTGTAGGTCGGACCATAATAGAGGTGGTCACTTATGGCGCGGGGGGGCTACATGATGTACTTAGCGGCAAGGGCATTAGAGTATGGAAGGACGGCATACTTTGCGGGGAGGTTGGTCGTCGCCAACCGGTGCACCGGCAGCAGTATGGTGTAATGATCACGCTAAATACCCGTGAGTAAATAGAAGGTGTCAGGGGGTTTATGTTAGCAGTAAGGTAGCAGAGGTAACAAAGGTGCAATATCAAGAAGATGTTTGTTCGTGCTGTAGAGTGATCACTAGCCGTTAGGCTATTCAGGTGTGTAGACTGAATACTTAGATTGACAACTGAAGAGCTATGAAGGAAATATTATCTGTGTGGTGATGACCGTGTCCTTATATATCCGTGCCTTCATACCGTCTTCAGCACTGGACCGCTGGAGTCGCTGTCGGTCCCATCGGTCCTTCCCTGTCCGGGGTTGCTGGCATAAGAGAAGTTCCCCGCCTGATTCTAAACTTCAGGCTTTCTAGTGGCGCAGTGTTGCATACTGGCCTGCTTCCTGGCCCAACCTCTGTCTGGGTTATAACATATGGCCTATGCGTTATACGGCGCGTCAGAAGGCACGTTATACTACCCACGTCCGGCTCGCGCTCGGCCCGCGCACTGGACGGACACGGCCCATGCTTAGTGTTTAGCCGGCAGAATGCCGTAGCTTTGACGGTTTTTCAATAAAGGGGGGGGCATGTTATAGGCTCAAGCCATTGGGCATAAAGTCTATAGGTTACGTGACTATACACGTAACGGGATGTACAGTACCCAGCCCGGGCGCGACCCGGGCGCGGTTCGGTGTAATGATCACACTAAATACCCGTGAGTATATAGAAGGTGTCAGAGGGTTTATGTTATCAAGAAGGTAGCAGAGGTGCTGAGTGAACAATATCGCAACCGTGTAAGTAATGATCAAAAGCCGTGAGGCTATTCAGATGTGTAAATTGAATACTTAGATTTACAACTGAAGAGCTATGAAGGAAATGCTATCTATATGGTGATGACCGTGTCCTTTTATCCTATGGCCTTCATACCATCTTCAGTACTGGATAGCTTGGATAGCAAGATATTCAACATATCCTATGCGTCCGTGCGTTAACCCTAACCCTGGGTTGCTGACATAAGAGATGTTCCCCGCCTGATGTGTTGGACGTCAAGCTTCTAATGGCGCAGCTGGCCGCTGGCCTGTTCCATGACCTACAGTTGGTCCTTAGGTCATAACATTCGGTCGGTCGCGGTCTGCAGGCATCACGTGCGAGGGCACGTGACGGGCTGTACACGGACCATGCACATAAGTCCTGCACGAAGGACCACTGTAGCCCCTTCTAGTCTTCCGCTGTACCTCAATTGTTAACTCCATTTGGCACCTACTCGGCATACTATCATAGGTCAAACCATAACAGGGACCCTAATTATCACACTCAAAGCGCAGGGGTACGTAGGGGTGGGGTACTTACTAGCTCGAGTAATGGTTTGTTAATATACAGAGGAATTGCGCCGCCCTCCGCTGCCTCAACGGCGGCGCAGAGGGACCGTCGCAGGGCGGTCAGGCGCCCGGAGGGCGCCTTCGCCGCAACAGCGGCGCCGTAGGCGGCCAACAGCCTGGCGGCGCCGGCGGCGATGGGGATACACCCGCCTTTGCGCTTGGTAACTACCACCTGTCAGCACTGGATCCCTCCACGCAAAATTCACCGAGAATTTTGGGGCCCATACGCGCGCAGCGGGCGCACATGACACCCTCCCCGCCGCTAGTGCAAGCCACGTCGCTAGCCCCCGTTAGTAGAGACCGTACGTAGCCCGTGCAGGGCTGCTCTCCACTGGCGGCAGTAGGGTGGGTGGGGGCCACGCGGGCCGGGGAGGGTAAGGAGGAGTAGGAGGATGTTGGAAGGAGGGGTCGCCAGGGGCACGCTTTGCCCGTTTGGGAACCAGGGGTTCCTGCACGCGGGCCCGTGCGCGCCGGGCCCTCGTGCACATAGCTCGTCCTTTTCGGGAAGGGGCCACTCGTTAGCATGGGTACCCCAGTTAAGGAGCGTGAGGATCACAAGGCTATGTGGAGGTGTTTACTATTTTGGGTTACGTTTTGTTGTGGTATAAGAGAAGGTTTGAGGTCAGGGGTTTTGTTAATAGGGGTTCCCTTTTATTTGTTTTGAAGACGTGACGCACGGGCCACCACGTGCGTATAGGGGTCCCTTGACAACAACAACACACCACACGACGCGTACGCGCCACTGCACACGCGTTCCACCTACGCCCTTTACACGGGCTTTTACCTTGTATTTTTGCTTTACGGGGCACTCTCCTTTAGAGGACCTATACAGTCGCATCCCTGACGCGAGCAGGCGCCGGGCGGGGACTGAGACGGCCGTTTTTCACGGCCCAACCAAGGCTCTTGTTTGCATGCCTCTAGGTTTCTAAACTGTGGGGCACCCTAAGGTCTTGATTAGGCGGATGGCGAGGGGCCTCGGCGGCCCGTAGAGGCCCTGGCGGCCTCTGGTTACGATCCCTCCCACCGGTATCTAGAGGTTTATTTCGTAGCAGCTAGTACTAAACCTTACAGTTGGCACTGCCCGGTGATAGTACAAAAAAGAAAAGGGGGGGGGAGGGCCAATTTGCTGGATAATGAGTGTTATGCCACTTTTGGTAAGGATACTCATGAATTCGATATTGGACACATTGGACACGTTGTGAGAGGGAGGTCGGCTATGTGCCGTCGTTATTAACGCCAGTTGCGGCCTTATCGCATACCATCTTTCCCCATCGTGTCTAGACCGAACCCGGGTATGCAGAGAACCAAGCCAGCGTCACCAGCGTCGGATACTGTTCTCTAGGCACCTGTTGTTCTCTCGTGGCACCTGTGAGTAACCAAGATGGCGGGCAGTATGGTCGGTTAAGCTGAGAATGGGTACCGTGGACCATAGTTTTGGTTGACTTCATTCTGTCAAGAGTAAAATCCCATGACCAATTCGGTGCTGTGTTCATACAGACAGGGCCATGGAATCAACAAGGAGCTGCCATGTAGACGACATTTTTGAAATGATTCTCATCCATCTTGGAGAACCTATGCTCTCGGATAGCCCTCACCTGAAGGTTTTAGCTTCTGCTGCAGAATAATGGGAGAGATGAGAGGGTGTTTATGATAGAACCCTAAACGAGCGACAAGGTTGAAACGACCTCTGCCGGCATTGTAAGTAGACTGAAGCGTTTCTGTCAGGAAATGATTGCTTCGAGTGGTACTTCGACTTGTAAAGAAAAGAGGAGAAGAGAAAGGGGAGAGCGGAAGAATTGGACGTCGGGGAATATTGAGTCGTTTATTCTTTAAAGATTTGGAGGCGACGTCCTCAATACCCGAACAAAACTGAAAGGGGAAGTCATGAAGTGTGGTGGTGGCAGGTGTAATACGTCACCCAGGCGTATATTTAGTTAGACTTCGTTAGCCCTGAGAGTAAGTTGTTGATCCAATCAACAACATTATTATTTGGATGCCATCCTTACAACCCCAACAAAAGATAATGTGAATTGGAAGTTAAAAAAAGGAGACGCCTCAATCGTTGTAATAAAGAGGAGAAAGGTGTTGTAGAAGCTCGATATCGGGTTAATTTAACTTTTCGGTGTCGTATGAATATCGTCATTGGCGCCGTTGTAATAGTTGTCACTTCAGTTTCAAATCGCGTTTAACTTTACAAGGGGTAACGTTTAGCCCGGGCGGCATAATAACGTGTTTTCGATTCCAAAAGGTGTTAGCATGTATTAGCGGATCGATTACTTGTCACTTGTCGGCACTGAAGCTGTTGGATGAGCGGAAATGACTGGCCAATGTATCCGAGCACACCGAGCCGGAGGTGGCGAGCCACCCACAACGTGGGTGTAATCGATGAAGATCATGTGTTTATATTGGCCGCATTCGATGTGGAATAGCATGACACCGATGGAGTTGATGAGGTGGCAGATGTGTGACGGGGTTACCGGTGAGGACCAGGTGCCGTAACCTATTTAGCTTGGACTGGTTTGGACGCAGTATTGCAGGGTCCATATTTTTGGTGCGCCGCTTCGGAAAAAAGTCTCTTTTGAATGGACGGGCTGGGCTCGCAAGGCCAAGACTTGTCGTTACAATTCGAGTGACATCCACCTGTATCGGTAGTTCAAGTCCCTTTCCCATGCCAGTCGACCTAGGGAATCCCATTAATCCCTTGAAGGACAGAACGAAGGGTGATGACGCACGCGCCTCCCGGGTTACATGGTACGTGAAACACGTTAAACTTGTTTTGTTGGTGCGGCGTTTGTTTTCGATTTTTTGCGGTGTGGTGGTGTCGACAAGTGTGATATCGGGCTTTTTGTTTTGGCTGTACTTTTCGGTTCCTATTTGGAGCCAAAATAAGCTGTACCCCTTTTAACCGGTATTTTACCTCCCGGATCATAACCATAAGCATCTTTTCGACGTAACATACCAACTGCGTAAAGGCTTTCATAAAAGACGCAGCTGCCATATAGGGGACGCTTTTGTATGTGGCCTTATTAGTGTTATTCGAAATCTTCGAAAATGGGTCCAGCAAACCCTCGGATGGGGTAACACCCACTTCTCCCGCCAGCGAGTTCCCGTTCCGCATAGCGAAGGCGATCTGGTCTTCAACCCACGTAATCCGAGACGTCGGGATACTCTGTTTAAGATGCCCGTCAAAAGTCTCATCGACGGTTCAGATGCCCCCAAAACTCCACGACACGTTCCCTAGGTGATCCCCTCGCTATAAGAATCGTATTCAGCCCCCTGCCCAACGGTCTGACCGACTTCTTGCTGGGCATCCTGCGTGATATCATGTTGGGGATCCTGCTCGTCATGATCCTGCTAGGCATTCTACTTGACATCTTGCTTGTTATGCTCCTACTCGCCATTTTTTTCGTCCTCATCGGCATCTGTGCTGGGGGTAGTTGAGCTTGCGGCAAAATGGACGTGGTTAACACGTTTACCTCCGGGTTGACCCTCTTTATTGCCGCGTTTGACTCCCTGGGGCTTTTTTTTGCGGGCTGTGGCTGCGGCTGGTACTGTGTGGAGTCGTTTGGAGAGTTGTGTGACGAGTGAGGGGAGGAGGATGATACCGTAGTGAGGAGGAGGGGAGGGTGGACCAGGGGTTGGCCGGGCGCGGCGTCGCGATCCTTCCGCTCTCGTGCATAGATTCCGTTGTAGGCACCCGAGGCATACATTCTCAATCCCGTTTTCTAAACGTGGATCAGAGACGTCGTCTGTGGGTTTTGCACGTTTTGTTCTGTAACTCGCGCGTTAAGTTGCATTTCCTGGGCGCAAAAGGGTACTCGGTGCCTCTTACC
Organism: Anisogramma anomala; assembly: GCA_038502455.1. Lineage (NCBI taxonomy): Eukaryota > Fungi > Ascomycota > Sordariomycetes > Diaporthales > Gnomoniaceae > Anisogramma > Anisogramma anomala. The sequence continues at coordinate 1,140,573 of JASMMZ010000007.1, forward strand.
ATTCTTTTTGCGCGCCTTGATGAGCGCAACCGCGACGGGCAACAGGACAAGGGGCGTGTCAACGCAGACGTTCACTCCTTCATTACATCTGGTACACCGACTTCCGCCCCCTTTCAAGCTTAGAGTGCAGTTGCCGACACTCTTACCAACGGCCGCAAAGGCGACACACGTTACGCAGGGTTTATCTAACTCAATCACTTCCTGGTACTCTTTCGTTAGCTTTGCCAAAGCGCGTTTCGTCGTCCTCGTCGTCCTCAATGATGATAACAGACTGGGCGGGAGGCTGGGAGGCGGGTTGCTCGTATAAACTTCGGTATTGCGGGTTAATCCATTCAGTTCCAATGGAGGAACGGCGCCTTTATACCGTGGTTCCCCAGACATCCTCATCAGGAATTTCAATGTCGGCTGTTCGTGGCAGATCCGCCCCAGGGGGGGGGGGGGGGGTGTTCGTCTCAAGGCCAGTCGTTTCCTGACACGCAGGTCGGACAACCTTGCTTCTTGGTCCACCAACTACCCAAAGGCCTCCTCTGGCTGTTTGGTCAGCATGTTCCTTGGTGAATGGGCTTCGCGCCTCGTGATTCCCCTCCCCGTGGCTGGTATGGATCCAGGTCGTATTGGCGCATGCATTGGCCTCTTTCATGTTCAGAGCCATAGCCAGGGAAGGTGTAGCGATGGAATTTTGATGCCAGAACGACCAGATATTCGATGGTGTTTTTCTTTCCTTGGACGAAGTTGTTGAATCGCTCAACACCTGGTCTCGCCACCATGTGGATGTTCCGATGACCACGCCATGATGGACGGTTCCGTCAGGCAACTGGGCAGCGATACGCCAAAGACGTGCTACCCCTCTTGCCCGCACTAGAAAATTGTCGCGCGTCAGGACCCGAACTTCAAACCTCACTGGACGCCTGGTGCGCTTCCCATCGGCCTTTTCGCAGAGCGCCCAAGGCCTCAATAGCGGACACCGGGGTGATGGGGACGGTTCTGCCAGAGCCACCATCAACACGATGTGTTTGAATCTGATCATCTTGGCATCGCGCAGCCAGTTTGTAAAATCCTTTCCGGAAGGGGTTTGTAGTCCAGTCTTTGGTGTAGGGGCCTTTGTGATTGTGGCCATAGTTTTGGACTGTTTCTCGGCTCTCCAAGACACCACCCATCAACAAATTTGGTCAGCCTATTGGGCCATTCACTTGCGTAACCGTTTGTAATCCTTTCGTCTTCTTAAAGTGTCGACTTTCTTGTTACGGGAAGAATATTTCGAACTTCCCACTCGATCCCAAGGGACAAATGACTTAATCAAGTCACAGATCGTCATAACAGAGGCCGACGCAAGTTTCCCGGAGGCTGCGTCGGTGAACTCACCAGCCTTAGGGTAGCTGTAATCTGAAAGATATGCCACCTCAAGTCTGACGTGTCGCTGCAGATCCTTGCTTATGGTGAAGCTCAGAGCAGCGAAAAGGTTTAATAACTCTTCGTCATCGTCATAGGCAAACCCCAATGCCACAAATAACACAGTCCCCTTAGGGACGGACGTTAAATGCCGCTAAACTCATACACCACCAGCAAGCGGTTTTCAGAGGTGTCGGAGGTAGGAATTTTATTTTTACTGTTATCGTCGACGTCATCGTTAGCGAACCCGAAAACCACAGATTAGACGGAGATTATGTTTGCCCTTGGAAGCTGAATAAAAGAGCCCGCCCTGAACTCACCTCTCTTGAAGTCGCGGCGTCCCTTACCCCACAGGGCCGGCTGGTGAGCAGCACGAGCAGAGCTCGTAGTGGCCACCTTCAACTCCACGTTCGCCACGGTAACCGCATGCCCAAACTCCCTCAGCCATCCCCGTCTCACATGGTTGGCCGAGGTCGCCCAGATATGTGCTATCAAGGTTTGTGCGTTTTGTGGGCGATGACCACACTGTTCTCGGCGTTCCACTTTCAAGTCTTTCGTCGCCAGCTGGCCCGGACCAGGGGACCTCCGCCCCCTGGGCTGCCCCGGCCCCTAGGTACGACTCCGAATATTGTGCGGAAGCGAAATAGAACGGCACTTTCCAAAGCCGCATATGTCGCGCGTCTGCTAAGCTTTTCTTCCTGCTCTAACACCCTTTTTCTTTCGCCTTGGGGCCCATGAAGGCTCTCCGATACTCGGTCTGAGGCCGAGCCCTTTTATCTTGTTTTGCCAGTTTTCGTCATTAGTTTTGTTCCCATTTCACTGGATGACCCTTCCATCTCTCATCATCGCCACTCGGGGCGGGCCACTCCGGCATGCGGGCTTGGCTGTCCGCTTCATAAGGCCCGGGCCGATGTGACATGGCCATCGGGACGGCTGCGCAGCCGATCGTTGCCTGGGCCGATGTTTCGATGTTCACGTTGGAAACTCCCGATGACGTCCAGCCAACTTGCAACCTCGTTCCAACTCACCGCCTACGTCCCTCACGACCCAGGGCGGCACAGAGAGCCGCGCGACGTAGCCCTGTGTCTTTCTTTCATTCAAGGGTGAGAAGGCGCCTCCTTAGCCTGGCATACGCTGCAATCCTGGAGTGATCGGATCCTGGTCGTATGGTTTCCAGGCCCAAGGTAGATGGGACTCCGGTTCTGTGTGTGGTCGGCAAAAGCATGACACTGGATTAGTGGGGAGCCACCCGAAATCTCGCTGTTTGTGTGTCCTAGCTTCAAAGCCTTCCCACACATTCTAAATGCAAAGGATGACATCGGACTTGGCATAAACGGCCCGCCGAGCACACTCTGAGCACCAGTGGCGAGGGTCAACACCACACCCAGCTCGGGCCACTTGCCCACCATTTCCTTGGCCTTGGAAGCAGTTGTCACACACAACTTCTTATCTTGTGGACCTGTTTGTTGACATTCGGCGGGGGCGGGGCAATGGGGAAGAGGATCAACAGAGGCAGATGGCATGGTCGAAGTGGGAGACTGGGGTTCACCCGTTTGCAGGCGTTTGGGAGTAGACATCGTCTATGCAGAGAATGCCAGAAGGGAGCTTGAAGAAGCCTTTGAAAGAGGACCACTTACCGTGGTACTGTGGCATAATGATAGAAAAAAAGGGAAGAAGGTTGGTGGCAAATAAGGTTAAGAGGTATTTATAGTGGGGGGCGTGGGTGCACGAACCACTGGCAAAATCCCACACTGCCTGCCAGTTGCAGGCATGGACTACGGCAGAACCTCGCACCTCCCGCCGCCAGGGGAAGGCGCCCTTTGTTGTGCAAGAGTGCTCCTTCATGGGGCAGGTAGTCGTTGAAGACACTGTACCGAATTGGGATCATAGAGCTCACAGGAGATCTGAGATGGCCGATCTCACTCCGAGACGGCCAATCGCGCTCCGACACTGTGAAAGGGCTGGGCGAGGGCAGAGAGTTGGTTTCGGCAGTATTGACCACAAGAAGATGCACCCCGGAAATGGAAGCAAGAGCAGGTCCAAAGTGTTCTGCGGCAGCAGGCCGTGTTAGTGGGCAAGGGTAACACAAGTTTGTAGACGAGACCAGATGGGGTTCGAATTGGGCGGGTGAAGAGAGCCACGGTTGGGGCAATATGGTGTGTAGAAGATGGATGGAAGGTTTTGGGAGGTGTTGTTTAAACGGAAGGCGTGGGCCATCCCCTGGGCTTAGAAGGAGGCCGAATGCAACGGAGGGAAGGGACCACGCCGGTGTGAAAGGGAAGAGAGCCAAGGTTAGGGAAATAGGGCGTTTAGGGTGATGGAAGGTTCGAAGGGGTGTTGTATAGACGGAAGGCGTGGGCCACCCAACTAGGTGTGGAAACGGGCCGTATGCACCAGGTGGAAGGGACCGTGTAGGTGTGAAAGGGTAGTGGCGGAAGGACAGGGCTGGGAGCCTCAAGCCGAGAGCATTTGTTGGGCAAAGAGCTTGTAAGCAGAAGGGAGAACAGCAAGACTTGCCTGGTCCAGCCAATAGTCGTTGTAGATGTACTCAGTATAGCCAGTTGGAGTGCAAGGACCAAACTAGCTTGCATAGCGCCTTCCATCTGTTAAAAACCATGCTGGGTGAGATGTACAGGCTGTGGAGGCGATTTGTAGGCTATGTGGGGGTGTTTGTATTATTGGCTCAGATATGAGAGGCTGCAAGAGGCTGCAAGTTGGGGAGGTATTAGGAAGAAAGGTGCATATGCTGGTGTGGTGGAAAATATTGAGGGCAAGATGTTGGAAGTCTGAAGATTGGTAGAAATGTGGAGGATAATAAAAAAGATAAGTTGATGCTAGCCTCAGCCCACTGCTAGTGCCGAGGATCAAATTACTGTGGAGGACGGTGTAAGAAGTATAGTGGAATGAAAGGCAACAGAGCAACAGAAGAAGTAATTGATTAATGTAAGGAAGAGAAAAGAAAAGAGGGCAGCTAATAGCTGCCAAAAGGGAAGACCCGGAGGTATTCCACTAAGACTAGTCGGGCCTAGTACAGATGACATGCACGCATCTTCCAGAACAAGAAGTGCTTCATGCTAGCAGACAAGTAGGAGGTATGGGGTGGGGTAAGTCCAAGATAGAGCGGCCTAGTTGCAGGGTAATGTTGGAGAGAGCTTGTGTTGCAGAAGGAGCGAATAGCACAACTTGCCTGTTATGTGTAATTACCAGTGGAGCTCCAGTCCGAGCTCATGGCCAATGGGCCCTGGGGGCTTTGGGGTAGGTGCAGTTGGGCATAACATAAGGAGGTTTCCGAGGTTTTATTGACGGCAGTGGGATATTGAAGAGAAGAGTTATTTGTGGTAGTTTATTGGGGGAACCAGGGATGGAAGACTCGTTGAGGTTGAGATTGATGAGAGTTAGGTCGATAGGAATTACAAAGGGAGGCAGGCGCCCGTTGTCTAAGCAGAGAAAGACATGATAATAACGTGGCTAGAGAAGGAGGGCATCTGTATGCAGGTTACGAGCTTTTGTATTGCCGCCCTTACATTCTAGGAGTGGCCAGAAAGGGACAGAATTGGCGGCAAGGGCCCCCACCCTAGGCATGGCTGTGCCCCAGACCTTTCTGTGTCTCGTGAATTCAAACCGGCCACACTTGACACTCTGGATGTGGAAGGTGTCCTGTTGGTAGTGGTCTACGGATGAGGAACAAGCATGTGTGTGAAGTTCATACAATAGGTTCAGATGTTGAAAATCCCAGAGCAAGAGGCAGTCTGCAGACTGCAAGGAAGATTCCGAGTGGACTGACTGTTCTGAAGAACAACAGAGGTCTCAGTGAAGAGACTGTAGAGAATGAGGACCTAGCTAGTATCATCGGATAGAAAGGGTAGAAATGAACTAGGGGAAGGATAAGAAGTGATATTAGAAGAATATCCGAGGCATTTCCAGATGGTGATAGTCTCTACACGTACACATGTGAAAGCCTATTAGGAAGAGTGGGGAGAAGGGGAGGAAACAATGAAAAGATCTAGTCACCAAGGGGAGAATATTGTGTATATATTATTTTTTTGTCCTTTGACTACCATGAAAGGGCTGCCTTCACGAGAGTACCTGCAAGGATACGGAGCTGCATATGTCCATGGCTATGGTTCAAAATTTTCATCTTGAAAGCAGGTTATTGCACTTTAGACTGGCCACCTTTACAACCTCGAAGTTGTAGGGGAAGGGGATGGGACTACTACAAGAATATCCATCCCTGGTCAAGATGACTGTTGCATTTTCGAGATCCTGCAACTCAGCTCCCTTATAGTTAGTATAGACGTTGAATCGAACAAAAACATGATAGTAGTCTTGGGACTGTGCAATTGGTGTCTTGAACGTCAAGTATATCGGCTGGACAATGGGGCAGGAGGAAAGGGTGGGTGGAGGGGGTGGGACGTACTCAGCGGTTGGGTTTCGGTGGAAAGAGCTCAGCATCGTCGGACAAGGATAGTGTCGAAGGTAGATATCATAGAAAGTGCTATGGCATGAGACGGAAGGTGAATAACACGGTCGCATCAGAGGATGAGCAGCGGCAGCGAACGAGGGGCCAAAGATATATACCAGAGGAGGATGGATGGATACCTATGTGCGAGCGTGTCATGAGATATGCGGAACACACAGTCCTCATATCAAGCATTCCAGTATCTCGAGCAGAGGTCAAAGATGGCCGTTATCAACGGCTCAGTCCTCCAACCACGCTGCTCAACATGACAGCGACCTCCCGATCCCAATTCGTCGGCCTCTCCCCTTTGGCCTTCGCCAGCGAACTCGGCGGCTGGCACCCCTTGACCACACATTCACGAACAGCGGTCGAAACAGCCTCCCGATTGGTCCGCAGCGTCCGCGCAGACACACCGCCCCGATTCAAAATCTCGGCCACGCGCGTCGACAAATTGCCGGCCATGGTCCGCCAGAAATAGCTCGGCAGCGAGCCCGTCTCCAGGTAGGCCAGCAGCGGCTGCAAGAGATTCGCGTGGCCCTTCTCGGCCGCCAGCGCGGGCAGCAGCGGGTGCGGCGGCGCCTTGGACGCCTCGAGCACCATCTCCAGCGCAACGACGTTCTGGCAGCGCGCGGCAACCTCAGCCAGCGTGCGCTCAAGCGTCGGCAGCGCGGCCAGGCTGCGGTGCAGCGCCGCGATGCTGCTCTGCAGCGCCGTCTTGAGGTACGCCTCCAGCACGGCCAGCATCCACGCCGGCGCCCACTTCTCGCCCCGGGCCAGCGCCGTCGGGCTGAGCAGGTACAGCGTCGCGAGCGCGGCGACGGTGCGCGCCCTGGCCTCCTCGGCCTGCGCGAAAGTCGCCGACGCGGCCGCGCTGCCCATGGAGAACTCGCGCACGATGCGCTCGGCCGTCTCCTTGACGGAGCGCTCGATGGGCCCGGTGACGAGGTCTTGCAGGGCGCGGATGGCGTCGACGCGTTCGACGCCCTGGCCTTCCTCGCCGGGGGACTTGTTCTCGAGGATCTCGCGCAGCGAGAGGATGGTGTGGGCGCAGCGCAGGAGCATGCGGTGGTCCTCCTTCTTGGTGGCGGGGGCCAGTTCCGCGTGCTGGACCTCGAGTTGGCGGCCCAGCTGCAGACAGCGGCCCACGGCGCGGCCGAGCCGCATTGTCTCCCACAGCCGGCTGGCGACTTGCTTGACCTCGTCGGCCTCGGCGTGCTTCTGGATGACTTCCCTCTCGAGCTGGCGGTAGCTGTCGTTCAAGCTCTTGATCTGGCCGTCGACCTCGGCTATGATGCGGGCCGAGGCCTCGGTCTGCTCCTGGGTGTGGGTAAGGAGCGGGAGAGCAGAGCGGGTGGTGAGGACATCGATGTGGGAGTCGATCTCCTGGATGTCGAAGAGCACGCGCGAGAGCGGGGTGGAGAGGTCGAGGGGCGTGTCGTTGGCATTGTTGGTGGAGAGGACGAGGGTATTGGCGAAGGCAGCGGGGGAGAAGTCGGGCGCAACAAAGGTCTCGTAGTCGATGTAGGAGGGCTCGTCTTCGACTTCGTCTTCGACTCCGTCGCGGGAGGGCGGCTGATCCGAGGTCGAGGTGGTACTCATTGCGGCAGAGGTGTTCAGGTGAAGAGTAGGAAGGGTTAGCCGTTGCCCTGGAGCTTCTTGCTTCTTAGGGGCCTGTGGCCTGTGGCTCAGGCTGTGGCTCAGGCTGTGGCTGCTGATGTGGCCTGTAACGGCTTCTGTACGTACTGTGTGACAGCGACTATGTGCTATGTGATGCGGTCGGATCGACCGGACTCCGCATGCGCTCCGGCTCAACGCAGCCCACTGACCTCATGGACGCCGCAGAATAGAAGCTCGGCTTTGCTCTGCTTTCATGCTGATCTTCTGATCCTCCATTCACAGCCCATCCTGCCCAACATGTCTCGCGAGGTGCCCTGGCCCATGGGCGACAATGCCACCGATACCCTCATCGACGGCTCGCACTTCAACCTGACCACCCTCGAGTTCTGGAACTACACCCTCTACACCAACAACACCCTGTCCAATGGAACCTTCGGCTGGTGCATGCTCTTCTTCCAGCCCTTCACCCCCGTCCATGTCTTCCCCAACGGCTCCTTCACCAACCAGACCTCGTGCTACTCGCCCATCAACAGCATCAGCACCCGCGGCTTCATCAGCATCGCCCTCTGCGTCGTCTACGCCCTTGCCCTGGTCCTCACCCTGCTGAATCTGGCCAGGCATGGCCGCATGTACTTGCCCACCGAGAAGCGCTTCCGGCCCGTCGGCCGGCGCTGGCAGTGGTACTGGATGATCCTCATGTGCGCCACCGCCTTCATCAGCCTGATAGTCAACATCGACGTCGACCGCTACTACATCTCGCAAATCCCCATCGTCATCACCGCCTTCTTCTGGATGCTCATGAACCTGTGCACCCTGGCCTGTGTCTGGGAGGCTGTGCGACACTGGGGCAGCTGGATGGAGAGGCAGTACATCGACCCGGAGCCCTTCCAGCTGGCCATGGACGACAGCCGGGCCAAGTTCGAGTTCTTCGTGCCCTTGGTCTTCTACCTTTTCTGGTGGCTGGACTTCTTCATGGTCGTCCCGCGCAACTGGGGCAACATCCAACTGCAACGCTACCCAGAGCAGACAGCCACCTTGGCCGCGCCTAGTGCCACCGACGTCCGCTTCAAGACTGCCGCCTTTCTGCTGTTCGTTTGTTGGCTCATCATCGCCTATCATGTCCGCCACTCCATCAAGCACTACTGCGAAAGGAACAGGGGCATCATCAACCGAGCCATTGGACTTGTCAAGTTCATGCCCTACCGCTTCCAGCTGATGGTGCCCATTGCCCTATTCGTGGTAGTCTTCCAGGCTCTATCCGCATGGGTCTTCGAGTACTCCGTCTTTGCCATACACGGCAACTTCCTCTCGCAGTTCATCGGCGGGTACGCGCCCTCGATCCTGATCCTGGCCGTGCAGATTGTGGCCGGACTAGTGAACCCCAACGAGGACAAGGAGCTGATTCGGCAGCGCCGGCTGCGTGGGGCTGCGCACAATCGGGAGCTTGGCATCGTCCACAAGCCAGCCTGGTGGAGGGGCCGCGCCAACGAGACCATGCGTGAGCGGATTGCGCGCAACGTGCGGGAAGTGGGCGGTGGGCGTGCGACGGCAGCCAATATCGAGGGCATGATTGCCAACCGCACACGAGAGACGGAAGCAGCCAGCAACAGCGTGGAGATGGGCGCCATCAGCCCAACGTCCGCTTCGCCAGGCAGTAGGCCGCCGACGAACCCCATCACAGGCCGGTCGGATCGCATCCGCTCGGACAGGACCATGCAGCAAGTGGCAAGCCTGCTATTCCCTGGCGCAGAGGCTACGGGCATGGCGCCAGAGCGGTTGGTAGAGAGGATGAACTACCTTACCAAAAGCGGGCCGCCTCCGCCGCCGCTGCCGCCGCCGCCATACACGGGCGATCCGAGTCACCATCGAGGCCGACCGCAGAGCGATGCATCAGCCGATGTTCATGGGACAGAGGTCCGGCAGGTCTGGCCACGGACTGCGGAGAGAAGCATCAGTGCTCATACCACCAACTCGGTCACCGGCCCACCGCAACAGATCAAGAGCATGTTGGACGTCTGAGGCTTCGTCGGCGCGTCCTTGGCGCAACTTATGCTCTCATTCCACGAAAACGATGACAACGATGAAGACGACTGCTACTGATTTTGGCGACATATTCAACATGACTTACCGCGTATGACATGGTCGGCGGAGAACCAAACGTAAAAATGGAGCGGTAATGGAAAGTCGGACTGGTCACCATCCACTTTGCGGTTTTAGATGGCGGGCAACCCTATTGGTCGGAAGCTCAGGGCACAGGTGCCAGACAAGTGGTCCTACTATGTTTTGAATTGGAGATATGAACATGAGGGGCCATGAATTTCAAATCCTTCGATATACACAATCTACTAATCCTCGTGCAAGGGCCTAGCACCTGTCGTTCGGGCACTCAGCTGACAGCCCTAGAGCCTCACAACTCTTCCACTCATCTACCCATGCCCCTAAGCACATCCTTCCCGGTGTTCTCGCACCTTCCATAGTGCACATGCCGTTGACACACACCACAGCACCTGCTACAAGAGGCCTTCAGGCCCTCTCGCCGCAGGGCCTACAGCATTCCCCCAACCTTCTGAACGCTTCCTTCCCATCGAAGCCAGGACACCGGTCCAGTCTTTGATCTCCTCGTGCCCAACCATCGTTATATTTGTTCTTCCACTTAAAAACAAGACAGCAACAACAGCAACGCACCGCACAATACTCTCCACCATCTTACCAGCACCCATCGGCCATCAGACTGACCGCCGTTTATTCTGCCGCTTTTCTTTGGATAGACTTGCTTCTTGCTGAATACGGATTACCTCTGTGAACACATTCTCAGTTTCGCAGACCTCTACCACTACCCTTCGACTTGTTGTCCCATTCCCCTTTGCCCTACCATCGCCATCGTTCGTCTTCGAAACCGAAAAAAAAGACCACTCAGAGAAAGAAAGCCAGCATCGCATCGGACAGCGCTCTCCAGGATCGTAGCAGCACCCGTCGGCTGGCAAGCTATTGGTTGTTCATGCTGCCTCCTTTCGTTGGAACAGACGTGTTTCTCGCTGCATAGGCACTACCCCTCTATACATTCTCAGCTCTGCAGCCTTTACCACCACCCACAGACGCACTGTTTGAGCTCAAGCCAATCCACCTTGTGCAGAAGCCAGTTTACAACACGTGGCCTCAGTTTACACATCAAGACACCGAGTCCGCCCCGGCCCCCATCGACTTGTTCGAGCTCAAGCTAATTCATTCTCCTTCCAAAGCCAGTTTCAACACCAAGACAACTTGTACACCCCAGACCTTCCACATTCCTCCTCTTTTACCCAGCACTCTACCATGTCTCCATCCAACACATCCACGGATTCTACCACAATGGACACTGTCAAGGACTGTGCTAAGGACACCACCCCGGACGCTACCTCAGACAATACCACGGAGCAGCAGCCCACTGTCCCCTTGGTCGACAGCGTCAGGTCCTTGGTGTCGGTTAGAAAGGCGATCGCCAAGGATGCTACCCGCCTCTTCTTGCACCCGACTCAGTGGCAGTACCGCATCTTCGGGCCTGACGATAATGGATTCAGCAGCCTCGACTTCGAAGATCCCATGTGGCCCCGTCCTGTTCTACCTGATTGTCCCTCTACTCCTCTATCACCCCCATTGGACGCGAAGGTTGGTGCGAATGATGCAATTCGACACGAGAACAAAGCTACCTCCGCGGACACTGCCCCAGGTGCTCCCATCGTAGGCACTCCACCGCCCACAGAACCACAGGGACAGAGGTCGGTGCACTTCGCAGAGCCAATTGGCGACACCGAGCAAGCCTCGAGTCCGCGCCTTCGCGGACCTTTTGTCAAACAGGTCAAAGAGATGAGCTTCCACCCAGAGACCAACACGTGGTGTTACGCGTATCCTAGCTACTGCCACTACATGCCCGTCGACTTCTCCCCGGACATGTATCACATCCACAGTCTCCCAGATACCTTGCGTGGAATCTTTGAAATCCATCGACGTCTCGCCAAGTCCAACAGTGGCCCTCACTCGTGCATCACGTACATGAGTAAGTGGCCTCGCTTCCGGACGCTGCTCATCACCATGCCGGATATGCTTACATCGTGCCACCTGGCGGGTGACGTGTTTCAACTCGCATTTTCGCACCTTCTTGAGTATCGCTCTATTCAACATATTGTTCTTCAACTCTGGGATGAGGGCTTCCTTGCCCAACCGCAAAGCTATGAAGACTACGAATTTCTTGACCTGAAAAGCTGGTCCTTGATGGACAAGGGACCTATGCCAGCTTCACTTCAACTTGTTGTGGATAATGCTCTTCATGCACTCGTGGAGCTCACAGGCTTGAACGGCACCCACGTCTGGATCGTCACACACTCTGGCATCACCCCTCCCCGAAAAGGCCATTCGCATGGCGTCGATCATTTTCTCCCCGGACTTGATGGTCCATTTCCATCGTCATCACACTCTTTCAAGTTACCAACAGAGTCTTCAAACCAGCACAAACCCCAGGGACCTCCTCATGGACGAATTGCCGGCTGGGAACCCCACCCCATTCCATACCCTTGTCCACCGAGTCCCTCTGCATTGACAGATGCCTTGTCTCTTGGGCAACCCATGTCTACGGCTTCCAATTTCAACCCAACTGGCAGCAGTTTCCTTGAAAACAGTAAATATTCCTCCGTTGGTGTGGCTCGTGCAGAACCTGACAATGACCATGCGTTTGGTATGGTGGGCGAGACTAGCTCTCTTGAAACACTGCCGTCTGACCCAGAGATCGAGGACCATGAGCAAGTGGTCGGAGACGTTGGTCAGGGGCAGCGTGGGCAGTCTGTGGGCACACCCATAGACGCCGCGTACCGCGGCGTGTCTGTGCCCAAATCCGCCCCTCCCATGGCTCCCATGGAGCGAACTTCTTCTCGGACGAGAGCTGAAGACATCCGGAAATCCCAGCAGAGGCAATGGGAAGAGGCGGCACAGAAAAATGGCACCAGCGTTGACAGCACTGGCCCACCGTCGATCTTCAATCTCGACATTTCTGATGCTCGGCCGGGTGAGATCCCGTGCATCCACCAACTGGACTCGGTGGCTGATGTTGAGCGGCGTGAGAGGATCTGGGTGGACCACTCACCTGTGAAGTTCAGGGCTGCGTGGAAGGCTGCCAATGCCAATTGGGCGGATGAGCAAGACAAGATCGCCATGGGCCGGACCGTCATGCGTGAAATGCGGACGGAATTCGAGATGAAGCAGAAGTTTGCCACATATCAGCTCGCAGGACTCCAAGACATGGAGATGACCCACACGGATAACAAAGTCCAGGCAGAAGAGACGGACAAGATCACGGCCCGGGCTGACGAGGCCCAACCAACGACGGAGGCGCCGACCCAGTCCAAGAGAAAGGAATCTGTCAACCTGGGGTACAAGTCACGGCGGCTGTCCCCGGAAAACCCAATGCCTAGTCGCTTGGAGTATACCGTCGAAGTCCAGAGGAGGTCATCTTCGGATGCTGAAAAGGCACTAATCTTTGGCAAAAAATGTCCAGATGGTCCGGGATGCAAGGCAGCCACCAGCGGCGCGACCGACGACTACAGGGTGGTGCGTCGCCCTGCTGAGACTGCGCCGCATCTTTCCGAATCCCAGGACTGCGTGGCCGATTTGCAGAAGCAAACCCAGACGTATTCCACTCCTTACGCGATGATGGCCAGTACGAGTCGCTCTGCCAAAGAAGTATCTGAGGCTAGGGCGCTGTTGAAGAAGCAGACCGAGGAAAATAAGATACAGCGCCAGGACATGACGATGTTGCTCGGCACCCTTCAAGAGACGATCCCCATTGACAAAACCGAGCCGTCTCTCGAAACGTGGCATGGAGGCGCCGCCACAAGATCCGGAGCACCTGACGTCTTGAAGAACGGCCAGACGGGCGAGGAGGATGAGGACAAGCGTGGCGAAGTCGAGGCCAACGCTTCGACGTATGGCGAGACGGATGTGGAGAAGGAGGACGAGCGTAGCGAACTTGAGCATGGCTATGTGATTGTCGAGGAGCATACGATCCCGGACTCGAAACAAGCGGAGACGGAAAATGAGATGGGTGAGGAGAAGAACGACGACGAGCGCGGCGTACTTGAGCAAGATTATGTGATTGTCGAGGACACTACGATCCCGGAGTCGAATCAAGTAGCAGAGAGCGGTGTGGCGATTCCGGCATCTTCGGACCTGAGGTAGGAACCCGCGATGGAGCATGCGAAGGAGATGTCAAGCGTTGTGCCTGATGACAACCCTTCACCTGGGGCTGAAGACAACTCGGCCCTTTCAACAGACGCCACCATGGGAGGCTCTCCGAACAGGCTTCGTGTGATCTGCTACGATTCGGATGATAGCCCTCGGGGTAAAGGGATCAATGTACCACTGCCTGGTTCTCCAAGCCTTTCGGGCGCCGCCAGGGACCTGCTCAACGCCGACCAGGTCAGCTCATCCCCGAGTTCACAGCGGTGTGCGGCCACTGATGGTACAATGAAGGTTTCCACAACCCCCATCAAACGAGTGTCGCGGAAAAAAAAATATCTTTCCAAGGGCAATGCACAGAGGAAGTGAGCCTTGTTCTATTTCTTTTCTGCTTTGTTGGTTGTTTTCGTTCGGGGACTGTGGACGAGGTATATTTTTGGTATGTCTGTTACTCGCCGCAGTCTGGCAATTATTTTGTTGTTTTCGACGCCAGGAACTGGTGGTCGGTCAGGCGGGTAGTGTTAGTGTGTCATGGTTACGCCGAGGTTGTTCCGGGTTGGCTTTATGCGAGAGTAGGAATATAAATTGCTCTCTGATTTCGTGTTCGGGTGATATGGTATTGTCCTGTGCTGATGAGTTCTCAATGGCTCGGAAGTGGAGCCTCGCCAACTCTCCAGCAGCAGCTTGCGCAATCTGTACGTGTTCATAGCCGAGATCCGCCATTTACCTTGCTGGCAATGATCTGCCAAGAGATGGCGCCAAATCTCAGCCATGGCACAGGCCAATATGGATCAAGTGATTGGCCTACATATACATAGGATGGTATTCAGTACGGCAGGAGATGCTGTCTCGTACAGGTGGTCTTGAAGTCTGTGTCGGCGATCTGTGTCAGCGACAGGTGGCTGTCGTTTTCCAAGCGAAGGGCTTGTCGGAAGATGCACCTATGTGTATCCACGTGTTTGCTGAAACGGGCCGTCAGACGTTGCGTTCTTTCTCATCGGAAGGACGCCTCTTTCGATAGACGTAACGCCGTGATTTGCCCACGCATTGCAAGCAATCGTGTCGGCGAGTGCATCCACTTCCAGAGGTAAGTGGGCCGATGAGTCAGGAAGATCCCTGTATGGACTACACTTGGGTCAAGGGCCGAAAATACACGTTGCCATGTGTAAAAGGGAGGAAAAGTACCATAGTAGGCTTGACAGCCCGACTGGATATTGACATGACAAAAAGAAAGAAACCTTTCCACACTGCCCCTATGAAGCTGATATCCATACCCTCTGGGTACACTAATTCTACTAATCGCCTAGATAATTGACTTTTTTATGAAAACCGAACCCCCTAAGTCCATGGTAAAACCAACGAAGGTATCACCAGTCAAATGCCAATGCTTACTCAGTTTTCAAATTCCAATCCTGACTTGGTTTCCATGGTTTGCATCACGTTTTCTTGGACCTTGTTTCGAAGGATCTTTTCTACAGGTTTGATCTTTTTTGGTGTTGCATGGGACAAGGCTTTTCTTCATATGACACCACGTCAAAACAAGAAACGGGCTGTGCACGAAGAATCGAAAGTAAAGGTCCAACACGATCAAGACTCGACAAAACAAGGGTCAGAAAATTGTAGTGGTAGAGACGTTACAAATTATAATTGAACTTAAGGAGAGGTTGGCGCAAGGCCATGATTCGAAGAATAGCGACTGAACCAAGTGAGATGAATCTCACGCATTATCGTAATTTCGTTTGGTGATTTCCTAACTGGGAAACACGGACGTTACTGATGTCACAAGTGACGGCGGGCTCGACGACCAGACTGGTGATTCATGTTGCAGAGAGGAAGGAAGTTTGTCAACCGTGGTATTGCAACGCTGTGATTGGTACCCTGCAGGCACACCCATCGTTTCTGCCGCCCAAAAAAGATTTCCAGCCAATAAAGCATCGCCCTGCCCACCGCCTTTGATGGTAGACCATGTTGGCCAGCAACAGAACATTCATGCGTTCATTCGTTGTGAAGAACCGGGCTGAGAGACGAATTGGGCGCAATCCAAATGGCGGAGAAAATGTCGCCGGGAAAATAAAACAATGCGGATCGATCTGCCACTTGCCGTGAGATTTAACTTCAATTCCGTGTTTCGAGTAGTTCCGCTGTAAAACCAGATAGATTTCAGATGCTTGGCGCACAGACGGGTTCCACAAGCCAAGCAGACACTGCAGCAAGAACCTACATGGTATGAAAGCACGACCTATATCGCTCCATTCGCAATTTCGCATGACGTCGTGGTTCCTACGATGTTTTCAGACGCTCACCCCTATGGCGAATCCAATGCACAAGTAGTACCGCTCCCTATCTCTCCTGGCTTGAATTGCACCTTTGTGCACTGGTATCAAGCATGGGATGCCCGGATGACTGCCACGACGGCACGTGCGTTTCCGTGCAAACGCCACCGTCTTCCACTTCTTTTCTGGTTTTTTTTCGCCGTAGACCGCTCACGCGCTCCAACCCGGGCACGAATCGGTCATGGGCCTGCGCGTCGAGTGAATACTCAGTACAGATTAGCTGGCTCCCGGCCGGGCCGGGCGGGGCGTGTGAACTTGCATCGCGACACTGGCATTTCCAACCGTCCTCCCCAATGGCATAAACCCTCAACAACGTTTTGAACTCGATTGGACGGCGCGCGAGGAACTGCGTGTATACAGCTATAGTAGAGGACCGTGCATACAGGGGGAAAAAAAGATTCCCCAATAAATAAAATTCAAAAAAATCCAGGGTTCACAAAATCCTCGTTGGCCAGGCAGCAAAGGTTCATAACCACTACGAAGTATATAAAATCATCTCATTTCCGCCGTCATTGACGCGCGTCAGGTGCAGCTCCTATCTACACGCACATTTTCATTTACAGTTAAAACACCAGCTGTCCGTTCGTTTTGGCTGCTCTTGTGGCCGACCTTCCTTCCTGTATTCGTTCCTGTATCCGTTCCTGTAGCATACTTTCCTTCCTACAAACCCACACATAACTGCCTACCCACCACCGTCTACCCACAACCGCCCATCGCCGCTGAGCACGATGAGGGTCTCCGTCGCCTACGCCATGCTGGCCTTCGGCATCGCCGCGTACGCCCACACTTCTGAACACAAGTCAGACGAGGCCGACACTTCTGATCACAAGCAGGACGAGGCCGACACGTCTGATCACAAGCCGGACGAGCCGGTCATCTACCTGTGCGGCGACTCCACCATGGCCAAGCGCGGCAACGGACGGGTCCGCAGCGAGGGCTGGGGCGTGTACTTCGACCACCACGTGCGTGGCGCCAAGGTGGTCAACCGCGGCGTGGCAGGCACGTCGGTGCGGTCGGCGTGGAACGCGGGCGAGTTCGCCAACGTGACGCGGCTGCTCAAGCCGGGCGACGTCGTGCTGCTCGAGTACGGGCACAACGACGCCGGCGACCCGCGCAAGAACGACACGACCGGCAAGGCGCCGTGCCCGAGCAACAGCACCGTGACGACGTGCCGGTCGGAGAAGGACGGGTCGACCGTCTTCACGTTCGGGCACTACGTGAAGGAGGCCGCCAAGATGTTCATCGGGAAGGGCGCCACGGTCGTGGTGGCGTCGCAGACGCCCAACAACCCTTGTACGTCGCCCGCTGGCTGTCGCGTGAGATGTTGCGTGAATTTTTTTTCCTTTTTTTTTTTCTTTTTTTCTTTTTTCCTTTTCTTTTCTTCGGTTTCATTTGTACCCGCGCTCAGTATTAGTACTGACACTGCACCTCTCAGGGGAGACCGGCCAATTCGTGTATGCCCCGCCCCGGTTCGTCCAGTATGCGAAGATCGCGGCGCAAGAGTTGAAGGACGACAGGTGCAGCTTTGTCGACCACTTCAACGCCGCAGCCCTGATGTACATGAAGCTTGGAAACGACTCCGTCAACGGCCTCTTCCCGGACAACCACATCCACACCAACGAAAAAGGCGCGAAGATGGTGGCCAAAGCCCTGGCCCAGGCCATTGCCACGTGCGAGAACGGCACCACGAGTATCCTGCCGTTCATCAAGCCCGGCTACGACATTGTCTACTAAGGCGGACGAGCCGGACGGGCCAGCGTCTTCTGGTTCGCAGACGTGTTGGCCCTGGCGCCTTGACGGTGTCGGTAGAAAACCGCGGCGAACACAGACTGGGAAAACAAAGGGACATGGCGCCATGCGTCACCTTCCTACAGCGTCCAAGGTTCGTGGGTAGGCAGATGCAGGGCTCGCGCGGATTTCGAGCGGCAGATTGTGCGATGGCAGCACATGGGCGCGCACAGACAGACACACATGCCTCCTACTTCCCAGTTTTGCCACGAGAGCAGGGCGTGGAGCGTTGGAATCAATCCTTGTGTCGGCAGATCGTGTATCGTCTTCTCTTGCCCATGAAATGCCAGCCACCAGCCTCGCACGTCGCAATCCCATGACCATTGTGAATGGAGCCTGCGTCGTCCTCCTGCATGCCCGTCCATGGCACGACGATGAGCATCGGCTGACTGTCCCCGACGAATCACATGAGAGTAGGAATGCCCTGTGATGAAGGCACCCGCTGCTGTGTGGACAGGAAGCTTCTATTCACACTCGACCGCAATGCCACCTCACAGTCCCAAAGAAGGCGCACATCCGATGAATTTTTTTTTATAAAAAAAAATAAAAAATTTGTACTATCACCGCGCAACGCCCACTTCTTAGTGCGGCGCTTGCTGCTGTGAAGTATACATGTAGATACCGGCGGAAAGGATCGCAACTCGCGGGCCCTTTTCCCCACCGCAACCGCCGATAAACGTAGGCCCTAAACAATGCGTTATTTTAGATCCGGACCCTTCAACCATCTTTTCGATGAAGACCTTAAGTTGCCTCGTCACTTCTGAGACCCGTAGGGTGAGAGTTGCAGCCTTAGTCGGGCCGGGAGGTGTGGCTTTCGTAGTCCCCGCCCGACGTCTATTTGCGCCGGAGATTGCAATTGGAAGGTCCCTTTGTGAAAATTATAACAAAGGAACCTGTAAACAGGCGAATGTAAAGCGTAGTATGTCTGCGTGTATACAATCGAGAACCTAAAGCCAGTCCTGGGTTTGAAAAGGTATGGCCGAGGGACCCTGTTTTTGTTATTTTTTTTTAATCGTTTTATAAATTTACTATCACCAGGCAGCACAGCATGCTTGCTGCAAATGTAATGCTATAGACACCGGCGGGAGAGATTACAATCTAAGGGTCTATATACATAATAATCACCCTTTGTAAGAGAAACCCGGACCTTTAACTATTTTTTTTATCAAGACCTTAGGGTGCCCTGTAATTTTCAGAGGCCTGGATTCGTTGCAAGATCTTATAGCTTTGGTTTAACGGGAAGTACAACTAGTAAAGTTGCAACCCAGCGCTTGTTTGCGTTAAAAACAGTAAATACCCTTATATTGAGGTTCTTTAAAGCATGTATATAATTTTATTTGAAGCTTATAACCAGTAAAAGCACCGTAATCTTTATGCATAATATGTTACCTTTTAATTATAAGTCGTTAATCGAAAGGTATATGAAAGAAAAGTTTATAAATAAGTACAAAAAAGATAAAAAAGTTGTCGAGGTTACGTATCAAGGTTGTATGCATGGAGTCGAGCCCCGCGCATAGTAGCGTACATTGGTAAGTAGTAGTAGAGGAAGAAGCGTAATTCCGCTTTGAAAAAGCAAAGTAATTACGTCGTAATTTTTGGTTCCTTATCAAGACTAATAATAGATAGAAATTACCATTATTTGCACCCGCAATAACACTAATAAACTAATTCAATAATAAGTAAAAAGACTTTGTACACGTATTTTCCGTAGCTAACTTTACGTAATAAACCTATTACGTAAAAAAGCTGTAACTAAGGCGTATGCTGCTATTATATTAACCGTCCAACTATTATACTATATAGGGAGTCAATAAATTGCACTAATAGCGGATATCTGCAAGTATTACAGGTGGTGTGTGCATACTATATATACTTAGACTTTGTTGTTCATTTGGTTCTGCAGGTTAAACTTAGACTTCTTCTATGTTTTCTACTACAATTAAATACTTTCATACCAACTTTTTTGTTTTACCCTACCATTATCCAATACATGATAGCTTTAAACCTTCTATAATGTTTGGCACCAGAAAGATTTAGATTTTTGACATTTATAAGGTCATAATTCATTAGTAGTAGTAGTTAATACTAGTAACACTTGCACTAACAGCTACAGTAATATCATGACAATAAGCTATCTCACATTCATTAATTATTACCTTCTTCGTTTGAATACAGCTTTAACCATTATTTTTCTATCTAATTATATATCATAACGTAAGCTCAAAATATTTTTCGAGTAAAACGCCAGCTTTCCTTAGCTTAACTGCCGTCGCTATCATTAATTCGTCTTAGTCATACAAACTTCTTCCTTAGATATATAAGCCTACTTGACTGTTTTAACTGACAAAACCATCACATCCACGCATTTCCTATTATTTACTCCGAGAATTTGCTTTTGAAAAACACATTTGTTACTAAATTCTTCAAGCTTTCGAATTTATATATTCATTAAAGCTACTTCTTAGAACAAACTTGATGTTTACAAGTAGAAGTTCAACATAAATTTCGCTGAATTTCGAATCATCGAATAAGCTCAATCGGTTCAACTAACCTAAATCATAGAGGATTTAAGTAGTCGCTGTTAGTTTACAAGCCTCCGCCACCATTGTATGCCTTTATCTCATCCTCATTTACACCAATAATCCTTTCGCCTTCGAGAAATTTATAAGGAGAACAAAGATATAAGGGGTACCCTATCACCCTTTTTACAATTCTTAGCAGGCAGTCGACGCTTAAAACGTAGAAAAGTAGGCGTTTTCAACCACGAGTTTTCTAACTTCAGTGATTTAAATATTGTTACTATTGGTAAAGACATTGTTTTCAAAAACGTTTAGATTTTTAACAACATTTGAATAGTTATTATAATATCTATAAAAATGTTATGTTTTGACCAATTGAAATATTTTCACCTGTTCTAGGGTCTCAAAGTATATTAGTTAAATATTAATTTAACTCTAGTAGCACGATGTATTACTTATAACTGATGTTTGAACGTTATGATAGGTATCATTACCATTTGCTTCGCTATGAATATTCTTTGCAGTACGAAAAACTTTCACAAGGCTTCCTTCAGAATCTGTGACCTCTTTAATAATAAGTTGAAATTGAAACCATATATAAATTAAAATACATTTTACCAGGCTTATAGGTATTTTTCAAAGGAAAAATACTGATTAGTAAGTCGTGGCTATTTATATTTAGGCCGAGTTGAACCTTAATACCTAGCAGTTCCTTTTTCTGCATTATTAATATTGGATAATACAGAACAGTATACACCATTTTCTAAATAAAGAATAATTCTTTTCGTTCAATCAAATGAAAAATATTTTTATTATCAGTTGGTATTACAAATTGAAAATATCAAACGACACAATAATCGTAAAATCCATTATTTATATAAGTAGTAATACCCTCGAAGTTTTTATACAAATTACGAATATGGTTAGACCTAGAACCGTTATCTTAAACGTTGTAATAAATGCAAATAGGATAAATGTAAATGTTATATTGGCGGTCATTGTTATAATAATTGCCATTGGTATGGTAAGAATCGTTACCAGTATAGTTATCGCTATAATAAACGCTGTGACGATTAGGGTATTTATTGCATGGATCGTCACACACTTTACAAAGATTATAATGCTCGACAGAAAAACTGTTATAAGAATTATTGTCACAAAAATACAGATAAAGAAAAAAAAAAATATTTAGTCGGGTTTAAATGAAAATTAGACTTATGATCTCTATCTTCCTCCTATTTAAAAAGATTATCAGCCTTATCTATAATATTTAAGGGTTTTGTAAGTATATTAATTCAATATTTCTAATAAATAACCGTTTCTATCAAATACTATCGAATTATTAACTTTTATTACGTTATTTTCGACTTAATGAACCGATTATTTCTATATATTGGACAATGATTTACCAAACTCATTATTTATATATATAAGAAAAAAAATAATGGATACATGTTCAGCAATATCAGTCTGTAATTATACACGTGATTTAAAATCAGGATATCATTGTAACGTAACACGATAATAAAGAGACTTCCTTCATTATATATGGATATAGCCATATTAAAATCATTGCTCCAGAATTTCATATCAGTTTAAACCTATTAATTTGTTTATACATTGTTGTAAGAAAAATATTATTATAAAATATTCTCTCAATTCTAATTTTCGCTATTGATATTAATCTAATATTGCGGAACATGAAGTTATTACAAACTTCATATGATTATTATTTACGTTTGCGAAAAAAATTGAATAAAGTCTTTACGATTTTAAATACAAATTGAACAGCATAACAGGTTTAGTATAGGAGTTTAATAAAATATAATTATTTGCAAAACGTAATATCAAAGTCGTTGGTAGGCTTTTTTCACTACAACTTGGACGATTTGAATCTTTAGTCCAAGTAACTATTATTGAATTAAAAGTAGTAATGTGTTTCTTTTAAGTTTAGTAGACCGATATATAGTTTACACAATGATTTGTATGACCAATTGTATAGTCTATACCTTAATATGAATTAATCACTGACTATACTAAATTTATAGTCAATACAGTCAACCCAAAATAATACAGTTGATTTGAATTGAGTAAAGTGAACTTAATTATGCTGAAATTAACCTCCATTCCAATATTGACGAATTTTTGTATTGTAAGTGCACTTTAGTATAGTTAACCACTCATTTCCATTATTTCCTAAAGTCTCTCATAATTTTATCAGCTTAACTCCTATTAATTCTAGTATATTTTGCATTTAAATTAACTGTAATTACAACCTTTCGCGGCGCATTTCTATATATCACAATTCCTGACTCCTATATACAAATCTTTCTTCATACAAATACGTAAATTGTAAACTTATACGCTATGAGATTCATATCTTTTGCTAATGAATTTTGGCATGATTCTTTTTATACATTATGAACTAATCTGTTCGTTAGTATACCAGGGTATTCGTGTTTTTCACGCAATATACTAGGCGGCCCACTTAGCCATTAATCTGTAAAATTCAATTATTACTATATATCAACGTTTCTATGATACTATTAAGCTTATCTTTAGTTACGACGTTAATGATATTATTTTTACGGTTAATTATCTTTGGTTAATTTATTATCCGGGTTACATATACCTCTTTGAAAGCTATTTCTTTTTTTGTTCAACCCTTTTTCTATTACTTGTACTCAACTTAAAAAGAATCTGTGAAAGTTTTCAAAGTTAGTGTACATAACTACAAGTATTCAAAACAATTTCAGTTATTTGATAATAATGCTTCACGTACCATTAGTTACTATTCCAATATCAAAGCTTATCATTACATCATACACCTTCAATATTAATACGTTTCGTATCATATATTTATACTAAATATATATTGAGTGTAAAAAAATTTATATAATAACACATTATTTATTCAATCTATTCACGCTAATGAAATTCAACAAATTACAATTTATAATAAGAAGTCGGTATTATTTTCGAAATATCTATGCGTAAACATTATCTATCTTACTGTCTTGAACTGCTCTGATACTACCTGAATGATTTCATTCAAATTATTTATATCTCATTCAATTCACTTATAATAACTATTCAAGTCTTTAGTTCACAGATTGTCAATTTATACTGCAACCACCAATTCTAATATGCTATATATTAATATAACGTGAAAATATTTGTGGATATTATCATATATCTCTATTGTTAGTAAGCGGTTATACTGCAGATTGCGCTTATGTAAGAGTGCACGATAACGTACTACTCTGCAAGGTGCATTCCTGCAGAGTGCATGATAGCATACCACTGCCTAGAAGTGGCATTTGCAGAGTGCATGATAGAGTGCCACTGCCTAGCAAGAAGATTAGCAGAGTACATAGTAGAGTGCTACTACTTAAGTGAGAGGTCTATAACCTCTCACCTATAGCGTACACTCTTCGAATGCCTCTTTTCCTTCTGACAACTTATCTTCACTACTATAATATCAATCTTTAATTAATTTTCTGTTATGTTAACGAATTAGGAACTTTACCAACAGTAATCGAAGCATTAACTAGAATGGTTTTAAAAGTAAGACCTCTTTTATTTAAGCTATAGTTATGAAAGTTATTAGCTGAATTGGATTCTAAAAGAAGTACGTTAATGAAGTTAATAAAAATCCTAAACTTGAATATAAATGAAGTAAATGGCCAAAAGTATTTCTCGCAAAAAGTTAAATTTCCGACATGCAGATAACGGCTCAATAGCTTTACAAAGTAAAGTATTAACTATTAATTATGTAATTTAAAAAGAATTCG
Organism: Anisogramma anomala; assembly: GCA_038502455.1. NCBI lineage: Eukaryota > Fungi > Ascomycota > Sordariomycetes > Diaporthales > Gnomoniaceae > Anisogramma > Anisogramma anomala. The sequence continues at coordinate 1,164,676 of JASMMZ010000007.1, forward strand.
TTATCTTAACCTCTTATAGATAGGCGATCGATCGCTGTAGGCGGTGTAACCATTGTAACCTTTTTAAACAAAGCTTTAGATATTATTTTAGTTTTATATTAGTTGTTGTTCATAATACAAATTATTTTTAACTAACGTTATAAAAGTTATATTAACTTAATACTCACCTATCGTAAAAAATTCAACAATCAACGGATTTAGACTGAAAAAGATAATAACAATTGAAATAATAAGAGACCGCATTATAAGATCCGAGAAATTCATTTCTTTTAGGTATTAATAAGTTAGTATAATGAATAAAACGAGTGTAACAAGAAATTTGATATTATTATAAACATCTTTTCACTAAAACAACTAAATTTTACATATTTTATCGATTAACTAAGATCCTTAGATCCAATCGAATGAATGAAACACTTTTATAAATTATAAAAAAATCAAGTTAAATTGTCGAACCCAAGGAAATATTTTAGCTATTTATCGATAAGTAAGTGTTACCCGGAACAAACCCAGCTTACATAATGATTTCGTTTTTTTAACTTTAAATACCTCGATCAATCCTTTGAAAAAGTAAGTGAATTACAGGAGGCATCACTTATATTTTGTAAATATACTACAACGAATACATTTTATTGAATAAAACCTTCAAAAGGAAAAAAAAAAGAAATTATTAGGCTATGTTAAAAAGGGTATCCTTGTAATAACGACGTTGTTATAATAAATCACAAACCAAGTTAATATTTTTTTTTGCGACATGACTACCTTTGATTCTACTTATATATGTTTAATAGAACTATATTTCAATGTAACACTTTTAACGTCGCATTTAAAACCTTTTTGAACACGGATAAAAACCCGCATATTCTTTTCCTCTACCGTTTTCTAGGTTGTAATTCGTTGAAAACGGTGGTATTGTTGGTAAGCTTTTATCGTTGCAACGTAGCCAATTTGAATCGTGGTCGAAGTAACTAGTATATTGCATTGAAAGTGGTGATGTGTTAATTCTAAGTTTGGCAGACCGCTAGCCGGTCTGCACACTAATTTGCATTTCCAATTGCTTGGCACATGCCCTAGTCTGAAGTAGGCAACTACTGTACTTGACTTGCAGTCAATATAGTCAATCCTACAAGCAATACAGTCAACTTGCAGTTAGTATAACAACTTACTGTTAGAATAGTTGACTTGATTGTACTGCAATTGACTGCTATTCCAACAGGTATTTTAATTAATTCGATAGGCAAGAGCCCTGATTTTTTAAGGGGCAAAAGATAACTTTCGGGTTTGAGTTTCACCGAAGTCTGATCATGATCCATTGCGATAGTTTATATTAACTTCGGAGCCACAGTAAGAAGAAAAAATTAGCAAGTAATTACGTAGGATATTTCGCTATAACCAAAGAGAAAACACTTAAGAATGGAGTACTTGGGGGGGTTATCTTCATGGAGAAATCGAAAATTAGCGAGTCATGTCCCTAATAAGGGCCGGGGTTTCCGTACGCGATATTATTTGTCGTGAACATTACGATACGTAAAACAAAATTGTATTATTTGACATTGCCCAGCTCATTAAAACGAACGATAAAAGTAATAATAGCTTATTTAGAAGCCTAATACACGGTTCTACGTACTTTGAAGTCGTACTTTACGTATAAAGAGCCCTATTATAGGCTTTTGCGTTAGAACGTTAGATGCGGTAAACGATAGCGTCCTTTTCCGCCGGGAGCGGTCCAATCGCTTGGTGTTTCTATGTATGCCCTTAGCGTATCTGCAAAGGTCGGACGGGTTCCTTCGTAGGCGCATTAGCGGCGCGAGCAGTTGAATTGGCTCCTTTGGCTGAAGCTGTAGCAGAAGCCATTATAAAAATATTTCTGCGATTATTAATAAATCGTATAGAAATCTGGTGGCAGCGCTAACCATTCTGGGGGCTATCGATACATGTGTCGGGGAGGATGCACATCCGATGTAGACCGAAAATTATCCCGGAGTGGAGCTACGCCTTATTGCAACAGATGTATACTGTTTATGGATACATACATAGTGAATAGTTTTAACGTCGTATTTTCCATTTTTCCAGCCAGACGGCGCCCCAGGACATGAAAACACATCTGCTCATGACAAATGGTCAGGAACTGTTGGCCGGAGTTAGTTCTATCGGGGCTTCTCTCCTATCTTCTTCCACAGTCGTTGTCCGTGTGACGAGGATCTGCTGCCCCAAGTGCGGCTCCGAACCCCCGAGCGGCGAAAAGGGCGACGACGCCTTCCCCTCGTCTTCGCTGTTCATTGTCGTCCTGGTGGCTGAACCCCCCCTGTTCCGTCTTGCCTTGGACGGTGAACTGTCCACCGGCGAGGGCCTCGCACTGACCCACGCCGAGACGAGATGGCCGTGGAGGTAGGGCGCGGGGCCCCTGTGGACCCGGGGGTCGCCCCACGGGCTCTCGGTGTCAAGAATCAACTTCGGCCTCGCTCCGCCCGGCGGCTGCTGCTGCTGCTGCTGCTTCTCCGCCTGCTCCTCCTCCTCCGCCGCCGCCGCCACCGCCGCCGCCGCCACAGCGACGCAGGACGCCTCGCGCCGGCGGCCGGCGGCGTCCCCACCGCCGGACACCGTCGCCACGATCGGGCTGCGCGAGGCGTGGTACGGCGCGCCGGCGCTGGCGGCGGTGCGCAGCAGGCCCAGCCAGGGCGCCAGGCGCGCGAGCAGGAAGCGCACCGTCGGCAGGCACGAGCACAGCACGGCGCAGTTGACCTCGAGCATGGACCAGGTCGCGGCCGCGGCGCCGTCCCAGGACGGGTCGCGCGACGCCGCGATGCGGTGCAGGGTCGTGGCGCGCACGAGCGAGACGGCGCACGCGCTACGGGCGGGCGCGGGGGTCAGCCGTCGGGGCATTGTGGCTAGCTGGCTGGATGGCTGGCTGGCTGGGG